>JACN01102449.1:0-11827 GCA_000787155.1 Scartelaos histophorus
AATATTTTTTATTTTTATTTTAGTATCGTAGTATCGTATTGTCAAAAGTCTTTTCACTGAAATGAATAGTCATGGTACAGCAATATCTAAAAAAACAAAACAAAAAAACTACATAGACCATAATCCTTTGCTCCGTTTCAAAGCAAATTACATGAAGAAATAGCTGTTATAAGCACTTTTAAATCTTAGTTTAAGTCTTGCATTTTACAAGAAAAAGTAGCATATTCACAGTATTATAAATGATGCATATGGTGAAAGTATCGTACTAAGATATTTGGACATCGCTACATCCTTTGCATTTGTATACATAAATCTAATCTTTACAGTGTTCTCATAAAGTATTCAAGACAAAATGCAGGATTACGCATTCATAAAAGTACTAATGCAATTTAAACTGAGTTTTATAAAATGCTTTCTCCCAGCCTTCCATTTGCTCAATTGATTACAGCAACCCTATTTCCCAGACTCCTTTCAGTCTGAAGCAAGCAAATTGCATGGTTTTACTTTGAGATGAAAATTAGATGCTGCATAGTTCTCTAAATTCAGGCCAAATATCTGCGCCTACAGTGGGCCATGCATATGTATGAGAACAGCAGCGGACACAGACCATCAAGCTGGGATTACAATTTGGGGTCACGCTTCTGGTAAAATATTCACCTGCTCTATCTGAAGGATTTCTCTGTGCGAGTGTGTCCTCCGAAACCCATTGTGCATAATTGTTCTCTTGTTAATTCTGTTAGAGCAAAGTGTGTGAATGTACGGCACAAAAAATTCTTTGAACAAGGTAAAGTGAAAAAAATAAACAATAATACTTCATTAAAAAGACAAAACTGGAGGGTAGATGTCGTCTTCTTTAGTCGTGTGTTCACAATATAAAAAGGTTATGTTTTCTATCCATACTTTAATGGCTTCTCAAATTATGAAAAACGTTAATTACTGTCTAATCAAGCCATTATATGAGCCTATAAAATGTAACTTGCATATTTTGTTAATAAAACGCACATTATCTGGTTAAACTGGGGGATTATTACTATTTTGAACCTGAATAAAACATGAACAGTGTTCCCATTGTGACTAGCTGCAAAGATTAAAAAAAAGGTTTGTTCTGAAAGTTAAAGATGCAACTTTTCTGGCGGAGGGTCGGCCACCTGCTCGTCTCCATGGAGAAGATATTGTTTTATTTGGAAAGTCGCAATGGCATTAAACATATCCAGCTACTCTATAAAATGGATTTTCACTGACTTGCATCCTTACTGTGTGTGGGCTCGCCTCTCCACAGATCTGACATGCAAGAAATGAAACACTGTTAATTGACATTTAAGTAATTTTGCCCAGCTCAGAGTATTACTAGTTCTTTTACAAGTGGCTTGTTTTGGTCACTATGCGTGGCAACACTCAGGCCTCACAACAAGAAGGTTGTGGGTTCGATCCCCGGGTCGCCCGGGCCTTTCTGTGTGGAGTTTGCATGTTTCCTCCCCGTGTCTGGATGGGTTTCCTCTGGGTACTCCCCATCACCCCAAAACATGCAACACCCTATGAACAGGGCCCATTGACCCACAGTCCCTCCCTCCTGTGGCTCACCACCTGCAGAGGGGTATTACTCTTAATTAATGGTTAATTAACAATTTCACTTCGATTCCAATTAATGGTGTTTCCTTGAATTCAATAATAAGATACCTCTGCAGAGGGGTTACTCTTAATTAATGGTTAATTAACAATTTCACTTTGATTCTAATTAATGGTGTTTCCTTGAATTCAATAATAAGATCATTTTGCATTTAACTTCCCTTATAATTCTATATGAAAACAACAGCCTTTTGTGGAATCGGTTTCCTTAACATTTTTAATTAAAACCAACATCTAATTTCTTAGAGTGTGGCATCTAACGTCTCCGTAGAGATAAATAAGCGTAATGCCATACTACGGAGCTTTCCACACACTATCTCCGTGAAGAAAAGCAGGTGGTGGACCCTCCGACAGAAAAGTTACACAGTGCACCATTCAAATTGGTGGTCAAAAATAAAATATACTTAACAAAAGTGTATGTTAATGTTTTTTTTTTATGCAAATCAAGTTAAAATAAAAGAGAACAAAACAGGAGCAAAGTGAAAGAAGGTGTTTTGAGTCAATGCTTCAGTAATATCAGAGTTTGTTGCTTTCCTCAGACACAGATCCAGCCCACACCTTTAGCATTCCCTGCAGCTGTACGTGCACACAGGCTCACACTGTTGTCTAATCATCATTGGATGTTTGTGCGGCAAAAAGAGACTCTAATCTCCATAATTACAGTATAATTTGGCTGTAAAATGATTTGCCTCAATAACTCCAGCATGAATAACCCCAATAAAAACTCAGTCGGAGAGGAAGACAAAAAGACGCACAGCTGGAGACCCAAACGGAGCGGTGTCGACGCAGAGCCGAGCCAAACATGTATGAGCCATGTCTGCTTAGAACAGCAGGGTTCACGGCTTTATTTTGTCACTTTTTATAGATCTCGCGTGTGTTTGGAAACAACATGCAAAATGGTGGATTCATCTGAACAGACTGCTTTACATTTTAATGGGGATATTAACATTAGCCTGATGCTATTTTTTGTTTAATGCAGAAATAAGCAAAAAATCATGTTTATTTATTTATGCATTTATTCAAATATATCAAAAAGGCTAAACTGCAGCGATACCTGATGACAATATTGACAAATGAATCTTTCCTTTATCTAATATAATTCTATTGATGAGCATATTTACACTGTTTGATCAAAACACTGGGGTAAAGTATAGAAATAGTTCAGTCATAATAAAACATCAAGTATAAATAATTTTATGGTAACTGATGTTGTTTTATACTCTAGACTTCAGAAGAATCATGGATACCGACATCTTAACATTGACTTAAAGAAGTTTACTGTGTTTTCAAAGAAAGTAAACCTTGGCCACCGTCTCTTTCATTAGTACATAACAGCGCCAGTTGCTGCCCAAACTGTTCCAACTGCTCTTAACAAATGAACATTTTTAGATTCTCCGAAGTCGGCCAAAAAAACAGGGCCTTCTGTTTTATCCTTATGGTTGGCCATTTATCTCACGCAAAACATAGTCGGGGCCCAGACCTTTAAATGTAGCGGAACATTTGGTGTGAATCTACAAAAAAACTCTCCACTCCACAGAGACGGGATCAAAAGATTTCACAGCTCAAATCTTGAATAAGGTCATTCTTAAATGAAAGGTTCCACGTGTGTTTTGTTTTAAATACAGATTAAGTCTGGTTTATCAGCAGCAGCAGACATATAGGCCTGAGCACGGTGCTACAGTCAGTGCAGGCCTGGCCAGAGTGCAGCTTATTTACTTAAAAGCTGCAGATAAACGTAATGTTGTTGTGCTGCTCATAGCTGAGAAAAGACACAGAACACTTTGGCAGACGCTACACAAACCTGATTGTGTGTGGCATTTTGTGCTATACACACAAAATATTTGGCTGTGAATGTTGTCTTCCCTTCAGTCAAGAAGAGACAAATCTTTGGACCAAACATGGCAGCCAAACAAAAGAAAATTGGATTTAAAATTATATTAGGCAAAAAAGCAAGCATGATTTTTCTTCTTCTTGACTTTGAGCAATGCTCTGCGAGCGTTCTAAGACTAAAAACCTAAATTAGTGATGTAAATTATGTTCCTACATTCAAGGCTAAGGAAAAAAATAAACCAACAAATGTCACGTCGTCTGGACTCCCAGAGCACACGTGTTTTTACCAAAGCTACAAAGTAGGAATATTGATGTTTATATTCACATTTGTGTTTGGGTTGTTTTAACAGGAGCAAAGTCAGTGTTAAATGTGCAGGACAACAACACTGTGCATGTGTGTATGTGTGTACATACACACTGTGCAGTGTGTGACCGTGATAGTTTCAATACTGCTATTGTAAGTAGTATTTGTAGTTGTACCAACATTAGAAAATGATCAAAAATACTCCTAAGAATGAGCGCGAAATGAAATGTACAGGAGAAATGGAAGAAATGAAGCACAAATCTAACAGAGTTCAAAGACTCATTTGCCTCATACACAAACACCAGGAAACTGTGTTTCAAAATGTCAAAAATACCTTCTGAGTATGAGAGAGCCTCTTTTACTTTTATTAAAAGTTGTACTTTTCCAAATCAAACTGGTTCATTAAAAAGTTTGAAGAGCAGCACTTCCAAATATAGAAAACTGATTCACAAAACATCTCAATTTGCCTGTTTCAGGGCATGAAAAATATGAAATATTGACTGCACATGCTCACTAAATACAAACCACAGTAGCATTAAAAAGCAAGAAAATCCAGCGTTGCCTTTGGAGTTTTGTTCTTCAAATTCAAAATCATTTGACCTTAAGCGAATAATGGTTTTACTGCAATCAATAGCTTCTCTTTTTATTTGCATTTTTCAAGTGATTTGCATAGTGCTGGACAGATGAACAGTGGATCGTGTCGGCAAATGCTCTTTTTTTGAAAAACCTAAAGTGCACAAGTAAAGTGGGTCCATTTCTGAGTCCGTTGTGCTGTGGGTAACTCACGTATGCAGACGGGCAGCTGTCCTGACCACTGGTTGTCCTGGAGACAGATGCGCACCGAGGAGCCTATTAGGCGAAAGCCGGGCAGGCACTGGTACACCACCGTGTCACGGTAACCGAAGTTCTCTCCAATCACCTGGCCGTTCACAATGGTCTCTGGGATGCCACAGTGACCGGCTGCAACACACACACAGTTTATTCAAAGTGAGCAATTAGAACATTTGTTTAATGACAGGTCTTTACTATGCAATTAACTAAACAATGTTCACTTAATTATAGCTTTACCAGGATATGTTTCAGAATGTTCAAAAGATAAGACTTAATTAACAGACACTCTTGAGAATTAGTAAATCATTAGCAAAAATGAGTAGAAATGCTCCAGTGCAGCTTTAGGATAAGGTTTGATTTCTCCTGTTCATTCACTAAGTTTATAAAGGTTTGCTAAGGTTTTGCTTTTTAACCAGTTTACTATTCAAAGTGATTTTTTTTTTAATATTTCAAGGTACAGAGTCTTGTATACCATGGAGGTTTTGATTGAAATAGTTATAAAACATTCTTAATCCACAGTGAGATGAAAGACTTCACATTTTCTAACTTTTACACCGTTTGAGAAATGAGAAAGCAGCAAAGCCGACCTTATTACTGTAGCCTGGCTGCAGTACATTTCTGTGTTTCTCAAAGATATTGTCTTAAGTTATTTGGTAAAAGGTACTGTGTGCTGTGCAGAGTTTACTTTGATTTGATTCTGGAGTGTAGATAAAGACTGCAGTGTGCACCGGCGTTCCACATTTCACCTTTGTTTCATTGTTTCTGCAGATGGTTTAAGTTCTAGAACAACACATTTGATTTGAATAAGCTGCACAACAATGAAAAATGAAACTTCACGAGAAAAGTGTCATTAGTTTTGTCAAACAACATTGTGTTAACCTTTATTATGAATCATCCTCTTACGGTAGAAGTGATTTTCATGCAAACAGCTTCACATCGACGTGGGTCAGATGTGATTGAACCTTTTCTTAATAAAGTGTAGAGTAGGACATGTTTCCTCTGCAGAGTTTCATGTGAATATGACAGCATCAGTTCACAACGTGTGTGTTACCTCTGGCTGCTGGTTGACAGATGAAATACAAAAAATATAGCACAGCATGGCACAAACTCCTACATGTTTATGATGATGTTTTGTTAATTAGATCATACATGAAAACAGACAAATGAAGTGACATCTGTACTTTTACAGTTAGAAATATTACAAATACTGTGACACAAACTCGCATTTCGCTATAATCTGGTCTGGAACATCGTTTAATGTCTCTGTGCATCGTCCCTGCAAATAAAAACTAAACTTCTACATACTCCTATATAAACAGCGTACTCCCGGGCAGTACTATAACTCTCCTTCCTTCAGGGCAATATTAATTCTAGATCCTCAGACCGGTACTTGACAGAAAATGGTAATGAAGGAGCAATTACATGTGCGCATTCTGCAGCTACTACCACTATTACATTTATTACATTCACAAAAGGTATTGCTACTCTAAGTGTTCACGTTGGAGCCCAGTTTAGTCCCGATTCTGACCTGGTTTGGTCTTGTTCTAGTGCTATAGTTCCATTTTATATGTGTTTTGTGCTTAAGTGTGAACACCTACAACAATTATTTCACTTTTTTCTACTCAACAAACACTCCAAAACTAATACTTCTCTCAAAATCTACAGCAAATACGCGCAATAATGATAATAATTGACTTTTGTGTGCACGTTATAATGTTGTTACCTCAAAAAGTACTTGAAATTGTGTGTTTGAGTTGCCCTTAGTCTGTCTACATCTCCAAAACTCAACCTTTTGTCAGTGGAAATCACAAAATCCAGGGCTGGAATTATCCAAGTGATGCTCGTGAAGATGTGTGGAGTTTAAAAACACAGTGGAGCTCTAGTACTGTGTTTGCACGTGACATAACAAGGTGGAGCAGAGGATTTTATGCTTGAGAGATGAAGTTAGCCTAAATAAGCAGGGTTTGTGTGGTAAATATGATGGTAAATGGTGGTAAATTAGCGTCATATGTCCCTTTAAAGTGATATTCCACCTCCGCACTTCGGAATAAAGAACGTTCACTGCAGGAATTTGGTGGTGGACAAGTCTGGGATGAATCAGCTGCAGCTCCAGAGGTTTAGAAGTTCAAATTCCCTCTGATTCCGGCCCCTCATTAGGACTGATGTGAAAAAAAAATCCCAGCTCCTACAATCCAACCTTCTCTTTGTGACCTTTTCGTAGCTACGCCCTCTCTCTGCACTTTTCAAACGACAATAACTCCAGACTATACATCAGCGCATACATTAACGGCGCTCGTACCCAAGCAGCGTGTCTCGGTTCCACTCCACAGCCCCGAGGACAGGCACTCCCTCACAGCGGAGCCCACCAGCATGAACCCCAGATCGCAGGTAAAGATGGCGGTGGCGCCGAAGGTGGTTTGCGTGCCGATTTTCTTTCCATTGGGCGGAGAGGGAAGGTCGCCGCATGAGATAACTGCAACACACAGCCAGACACTGCAATTTAAAACCGGTTAAACTGTTACTGAAATAGCTTAAGGGGGTAATTGGGGAAGGTTAACCACAGCGGCCGCCGAATTACTCATAACTAACTTGTGTCTAATACAGAGCGACCGATTTCACTGTTTTAGTTCTGCCAGTTTTCTACTATCCAATATAACTAATAGCAGCCTTTAAGCAGATCAAAGTCATTCTTGAACGCTCTTTCATTATTCTTAATACTCTGCCGTCACTAAACCCACTTAATACCAGACAGACAAATCCAAAAATGGGCTGCTTTTATTTTTGAATAGTGTTTTGGTAATAAGCAACTCGACAATGCAAATCTGAAAATTAATAAACTCAGATAGGAGGTTTTTTTTATTAATCGTAATGAAAAGTTACAGAGGGACATTTTAAGTAACTTTTCTGGCCTCTCTGAAGATGCTACTTTGCTGGAATATGGTCCATAGTGTTAAACTGAATAAGGGCAAGCGATAAGTGTTTAATTCAATGCAAACAGGTGACGAAAAATGTGAATAAGGCCAATAATTTGGGAAATTCTTGTTAAAATAACCTCATAATTTCACAGAATGTATAGAAACAGATCAAGATTTTATATTTATTCGCAAAGATAATTCATTTTGCGTTGTGGAATATGCTCGCCCACAGTCACCCATAATAAACTTACACCTAAACTGTTTAATTGGGCTAGACTTAGTAGTTTTTTCAAGATAAAAGCTTTTAAAATGATGCAGAATTTTTCAGGATACGCTGTATATATTGTACTTTATGTCTAGATAATTTAGGTATATTATCTGATGCATGTACTAGGTGTAATTTGCCCATAGTTGCTGCTTACTTTGGCAATGTGGCCTCTCGTTCCTCCAACTCCAAACCCCATTGGGCAGGCACTGGATGTGGGCGGGGCCTAGCCTGTAGTATCCGGGGTCACATGTAAACACGATGCGGGTTCCATATTCATAGTGGGAGCCATTTACAATCCTCCAGCGGCCGTGCTCCAGTGAGAAAGAACCGATGCTCGGACACACTACGACTGCAGAAGATAAAGCAGAGACAATAATGCATTATAATCAAACAAAGTACTATAAAGTCTATTCTATAGGAAGTGGTTAGAGTAACACCACTGAATTGCCCTTTTGAGATAGATAAAACTGTTAACTGATTTTAGTAGTACAACTATTCTGCAACTATACCACTATATAATAAGTAAACCATGAATAAAGAACGAGGAAAGATCGTTTTTTAAGAATGATTCTGGCTTATTCACTACTTAATTAATACCCTGAGCCTAACTTCTAATCCTAAGTAGTTACAAAACCATGAACGTATGTATTTATGGTTTATTAAGGCTAATTATAGTAGTTATTGCAAAGTGTAACCCTATTTTCTTTTCTGTAACTCATCTAATTCAGGTGCAAAACATCCATTCTTTCCCGTGAGGCTTATAAAACCAATAAAATGTCCAGGTAATTTTGTCTGTAAAATGACATATAGCCTAGCATAAAGAACAGAAGAACGCGCTATTATGTGTTATTGTGTGTTAGAAATAAAGGATGACATTCACACTATTCTCCACACAACTGGACAACAACTCTTATGTAATCTTTATACAACAGATAAGCTATAAATCATTATTTAATCTTTGCACCGTTTCTTCTTGCAGCCTCTTATATAGCGGAGATATGTTTGTATTATGTAGATTTATATACTATATCCTCGGGCTGCACGATATTGAAAATGAATGCGATATGCGATACGGGTGTCAAGCATTGCGATAACGATATTATTGCGATATTTTCTTTTAACCTAAAAAAAAATGCTTGGTACATTCACATGTTTGCCTCTATGACGTTTACCTGTGTTCCACATGGTTAGAAAACTAAGAATAAGCTCCTGCAAAGTATTAAACTTGTTAGGAGAACAGCCGTAGGCCACAACTTTATTACAGATGTTTTTGCGACTGTACCTGCGTATCATTGGTTGCTGAAGTTTTTGACTGAATAAAATCACTGTATAGCTCCCTGTGGTTGCGTTCGAGGGGGCTGTGTAAGTTCGTCGTGTTTCCTCTCGACGTTGCGATAACTTTCCGGCACGACTTGCACAGCACTTGCGTCTGTGACACGTCGTCCCGTCTGAAGCCAAAGTCCCAAATTCCGGAGCTGCTGTGCTTTTTAGGCACAAGTTGTTGGCTGTTGTCGTCTTCACTGACTTCTTCATTAGCCGCCATGGTGACTGTAGTGTTTTCCCGTCATGCACTGCGAGTCCACGCGCTCGCTCTAGCTAGCAAAACATTACGTTTAAGGGCGCGTCGGAATTGTGAACTCCAGAACGCAATAAACTCACCATT
This sequence comes from Scartelaos histophorus, assembly GCA_000787155.1. NCBI lineage: Eukaryota > Metazoa > Chordata > Actinopteri > Gobiiformes > Gobiidae > Scartelaos > Scartelaos histophorus. The sequence continues at coordinate 9,438 of JACN01102449.1, forward strand.
TACACATAAAACAATTAAAAAATATCGCGCATCTTTGCGATGTGGATATCGCACGTGCCATTATCGCGATGACGATATTTTTTCAATATATCGTGCAGCCCTACTATATACTATGCAATTTGTATTATTGATCATGCATATTTTGTATAAGTGTTGTGCGTCTAACCTGAGCAGCGTGGGATCTTATTGTGGTTGCTCCACGTTCCGTCCGGCTGGCAGATGGCAGATGTGAGCTCTTTACTGGAGAGTCTGTAGCCGTCATTGCAGAAGTAAGAGACTCTCGTTCCCACCGAGTAGTCGGCCGTTAAAACCCCACCGTTTATGGGAGCCTTAGGTGCGCCACACGACACCGCTACGGGGAAACGCACAGCCCAGAGTTAGCCAAAAAATGATCGACACGCAAGTCCAATGTTTGTTAGCTTTGTTAGCCTCCAAGGGGATGTTATATTACTGAACATTTTGTGCACAATTAGCAGAAGCCTAGATTAAGTTCTTTCTATTATGGACTGAAAACGCCCAATCAAAAGACGCCAGCGCCATCCGGCATTAGTAAAATATACACATTTTGCTAAAAGCTGCTCCACAGGGTTTTAAATAGTCTCGTTTGTAAAGCTCACCAGCGTGATATTACACAGTGTCGACAATCTGCTGTACATCCTTCATTTGACTTTCTATCAGTAACTACGTGGATGTGCCTGCCGGTTATTTGATGTGTGCGATTAGACAGCGGCACATCAAATATTTAATATGTATCTACTCCTTGATGTATGGCAGTGGTTTTAAAAGCCAGTCAAGTACAGAGGCGGACAGAGGGAAGTGTTTACGTGAGCCAAATAAATGCATTGTTTATTCCCATGTGTTTGATTCTCGCTTTGTGTTATTTTAATTAAAGAACAGATGGTGGACGATGAGCAATGGTCAAATGTGCAACGAATTCGTAATAAACTTGCACTGGTCAGACACAACTTTAGATAGTTAGTTTATATGGAAAATGATGTAAATTTAATTGTCAGTGAGCACAAGAAACATGGAGCTGGACAATTCTAAGGGTCATTGTTCTATACACACCGTTTATGGGTCAATGCGGTCACCAGGCAAATTTAAAAATTTTGTTTCTATTGAACTTTTTCCAGTATTTACAATGCCAGGTCTGCATGCATCCAAGTTTGGCATTAATATGAAGCATTTTTAGTGTTTTTTTCATGTACAACCTTCAAAATTTCATGTGGTACGACTGAGAATAACCTTTAAACTGTTTTATTTTCTAAAAGATGGTTGGGATATTAAGGTAAGTTCTGAGTCATATGAACATGATATTGATATGTGAAAAGAGGAAAACATAATATTTGCAAAATATCACTCGATAAATATTTGTTTGTATATTATGGGGGAAATATCTATTCAAGAAAGCTGAAATTTCATGTGGGATTACAAAAAAATATGCAAAATAATAATCAAATCACGGGTGGAGAGTAGGACCACATTTTAAAACTTTAAGTACAAAAAACATGCAGATTAACTCATGATTTCTGAAAAAAATGATTTGGTTCCATGGAGGTTAGAGGTACTAAAGGTATATGGGGATTTATTATGAGATTTGAACATTTTTAACTGAAAATACACTGATGAACACACATATTTATCTTTCACAATAGTTAATATTACACTAGAACTTATTACGTTAGAAATTCATAATGGCTAAGTTTGTAATTGTAAGCTTATATTTTTGTAACGAATGGACATATGTGTAAGATATGATGCGCCTTAAAGTCGGTATTAACTGAATTGGATAAATCACTTTCCCATTTTCCTCATATGAGCTTATTGCAAACCCAGTACCTTGACATGCAGGCACGGGGGAATCCCAGGCGTGGTAGCCCAGCACTGTTCTCCTGCAGGTTGCCGTGGCGTTGCCTATGAGACGGTAACCACGGTCACAGGCCCAGCGCACCACGCTGTTAACATGGCCGCCGCTCTGAGAGGAGATGGAGCCGTGCAAAGGCGAATCCGGGGTGGAGCAGTAAAGGGCTGAAGACAAGGAAGATTTAATAATAGAAACTTTAAATGTACTGACAAATATAACTGATAAATATAATACAAAGAAAAGGACAACAGTCTTCTAATTTTACACAGCATAATATAACATAGAAAACGTTTGCAATTGGCTTAGTTTTATCAAACAACTGAGAGACATTTTTAATTTAATAGAACATATTTAAAAGGCAAAAATAAAGTAAAATAACTTTTTAAGTAATCAATAATTTCTGCATATGGATACTGCCAAGATGACATAAGAAATTACTTTATAAAAAATTACTTCATTAAAAAGACTAAAGACAATATTGGCAACAAGGTACGACACAAGTTGTGGTTCTCCTCGAGGTTTCTCG
>KN496012.1:0-17040 GCA_000787155.1 Scartelaos histophorus
TAGTGTTCCTCATACTCAAGGCAAAGTTGGACAGAACATTTTCTTAACTATTGCTTAACTTTTTCTTACTTGTTCCTTCACTTTTTAAACTTGTGGGTGCTGACTTTCTTGAACTCTCCGTGTCTCGCAAACTATTTTTAACACCCTCGCCCTGCTCTGAGCGAACATTGTTGTGCCTTAAAGACATGAGCTACAGTTGCTTGGATATGTCCTACAAACACACAAAGCTCACACTGCAAAAAGAAATATCTTGCCGAGTTAAAATGACTTGAATTACGTTATCTTGGTTTTTGGAAATTTCACATGACCGGGAAAATGATCTACCAACAGAACAAGACTTTTCATGCTTAAAACAGCTTGTTAAATTTAAGATAAGAAAAAGAACAAGTCTTTGCACTAAAAATAAGAAACAAAATCCATGCGTTGGTTTAATCAATTAGAAAAAAAGACCATTGGTAGAAAATTTTACTTGTAATGTCAAACTGATACAAAGGAAGGTGAATGTTCTTAGTTTAAGTATGAATTTACCGCGATTTTTTTCTTTTTTCTTTTTTTTTTTTTGCAGCTCTCACACATACACGCACACATGCACATACTCTCATCTAATAAATGATGTGTCCATTGGCCAGCTGTTGGGCTTTCAAATGTAACCCAGCCAGGTCTCACCCGAGGAAAACCGATTACTACAATGAGCGCTGCATGGTTGCCAGTTAATAATATGACTCTTAAACTCATTGCACTGCCCTCCCTGCTGCTCCTCGTCCCTCCCTGCTGCCTCCATCCCTCCATCCTCGGTCTCCCTCCCTTCTAACTGCGACCTGCCCATTCCAGTCTAGCACAGGTCTGACTGACAGTGGAACAGGGGACTGACTTGCTACTGGGGTTGAGCGAAAACTTTTATAGCTTTTGGCCCTTTTAGAAAGAGAGAAAAAAAACATTTGGCAACGCGTTTAACTGTTCGACTGGGAGCACAAGGGGGTCCATTAAGGCTGGCACTTGTAGGTGAACCAGAGATAAAATAAAGTAAAGCGTTTATCAATCAATTAGAAGTTTTTTTTTAGTTTAATCTGAATTATTAGAGCTGTGTTCTGCTTAAAAATGCACTGCGCAACTTTTCTAATGAATGATCTGCCACCTGCTTGTCTCCATGGAGATGCTATTGCTTAGCCTGGAATGTTCCATGAAGTGAGTTTAATTATGGATGTTTCTAGTGCTCAAAAATACATTAATGTCTTGTGTGAAAAGGGGGAACTCTCCACAGATCTGAATTGTAATGTAGCATGATGCTGTAACCTCCTAGTCTCCCTCGTGATAAGTAGGTTTAATCTACACTGCGGAACATTATAGACGAAGCAATAACATTTATATGGAGACAAGCAGATGATGGACCCTCCACCAGAAATGTTACAATCTTTAAGTGTCTAGTTTTAAAACCTGATTAATAAAGATTACTGACTATATTTATGACACATACAAGTTTTTAATAAAGCAAATTTCTTTTGTCTTAAAGGTTTTTCTCCTATACAGAAAGAATGAGAATGAAGAGATTTGACCTCATTGCACAGGGGCTACACTAAGATGAAGAAACAGTTGTGAAATGGTAAAAAAAAATTCATTTAGGCTGACAAACCATGAAATACACTAACATTTTCCACCTTTGTCTTTACTTGATAATTGTGTGTGTACAGCCAGTAGTTCAGCATCTATGACATTGTTTGAACTTGGAAATTGCAAAATCTTGATGAAAACCTTATTTAGTCTCCAGATTATGTTCACGCAAACAATGGACACAGGCGTTAAGATTTAAAGAAGAAAGATTTTGTACCTTTTGGTGTAAGTTACTGCCGCTGTGTCCGCTTCCCTGATAAAAAAAAAAAAAAAGAAAAAACATTTGGCAAAGCCGTCTCTGGCTGTTAGCTGGGAGCAGAAGAGCTCTATTAAGGCTGGCACTTAGCGGGGAAGGAGGGCGAGAGCTTTGAGAAAACAGTGCATAAACTGTTAACTCCCTGCTAGTTCTTCATTAGAGGAAAATATGGATTATCGAAGTCTGTTACTAAACTCTCGAAAGAGCAAAGCAATACATTCGGGTTACGTTCTCTTTTTAAACTAATCAACTATGTCTAATGATTGTGTGCAAGGTGCTGAAGGATCAATCTTGTTTTGTTTACACCTATAATTAGATCTTTTACATAACCGCTAATATTACAAATGCCCTTAACAAGATTACAAGATTGACTTTCATTGTTGTTCTCTGTGCCACGTTGTCCATTCAGCAGAGGACACCTGTCAAAGTTTAAGATAACTCAAATAAATTAAAAGAGACGGGTAGTAAATGTGAAAGTAAGTGCTCAAATAAAAACCTGAGCCACTGTTGTTTAGGCTTTAATCTATTGTCAAAAATCAATTTTTACGGCGGGCTTTATGGGACTGAATAGTGGATGTGATAAAGTTTACAATGCTGCGGACAGACAGTGGCTGGGTGCAGAGAGGTGACCCCAATCATTTTCAGGGCCCTGTTGATATGGCGTCTTCAGATGGGTTATATTTTCTCCTGCTTCATAGCTCTCTTAAGTCATATACCAAAGTGACAATACCGCCTGCCCTTCAGAATAGGACATTTCACACCGGCTTTCTGATTTCTTATTACTTTACACAATGGTGACTTTTCGTGCTACAGCTATAAAGGTTACACATTCAAAATTAAATCATGGTGAAATATGAACTCTCAGAAGGAGCAAGTACCTGAGGAAATATATAGACACTGTCAGTCACTCGGCGTGTGATGTACGCTGACCAACCGGAAGAATGAGTTGTATTTAGCAGAGTTAAAGTTAAAAACAATGCGTTGAAGACCTCGCCAAAATAGGAATCAGATCACAATTCGATCTCAGCAGCACGTTGCCCAGGCCACACAAACATACTGTAAATGCATTTGAAATATAGTCTTATTCAAACAGTTAAAGTATTGACAACCAAAGAGACAAAACTGGATGAATTCTGGCTGTTTATAACTATATCTGGTAACATTTTATTGGGTAAAGGCCAAGATGTTACTCATGTGAGTTGTATTTTAGGCTAGAGGCATTTCCACCCACTTATTATTTTTAGCATCTGGACATCATGCCCACAGAGCTTTACACTATACCAAGGATAGGTTTTTGTAATGTTTCATTGATTTTACAAGTAAATTTGTTTGAAAGTGTTCTGTTTGAGACACTATTTTGAAGATTTTGTCATAAATGCCGGCATATTCACTTTTCTAAAAAAAATGTGTTATTTTGGGCACTATGAGTTATGGGCACGTGTCTTGGCAGAGGTATTATTCTTCAAGTCTAGTATCATTTACAATATAGATTCTATATTCATATTTTATGTGACTTAACACTATTTTGCATATATTGAATATTTTATGAAGTCAATACTGTTTTGGAATAAATCAGTAGCCTATTTGAGCATAGTTGACAGTACATCTAAAATCATATATGTTCCAAAGCCCTATGTACGCTGCATTCAAGGCTGTCTGACTAACAATGTTTCTCTATAGAGTACAAACGTTATGAAATGCGGTATAGACTTGCCTAAAGCGTAATTGAACATGTCAGGCCAGTGTCAGTGTGTCAGCGTTGCTCTGCTCATTAAAAAATCCAGTTTTGCTCCAGATGTGCTCGAGTGGGCAGGCGGCGCAGAGTGGCACCGAAGTCAGTCAGCTGTGCTCCTGGATCAGCTGTTTAGACATGAGAAACCCACAACCTACTGAAGCAGACTCGGAAAATAGCTGTGAGTTGAGCCACGCATGGGTGCCACAGAGGAGAGAAGAACAGAGCCATGGCCACTGACAGAGACTATCACCAAGTGTCAAAACGCTCTGGTTTGATTGTATCTGATTAGTGCTCCAAACGTTATCATCATAAGTGAGTCATAATCACTGCACAGATCATCACACACAAATGTGTCATTAAAAGTGATGGCATTTTGAGGATATGAGGATTCATATTAAAACTTGATTTGGTGCTATTGTTTATGACGACAGGATGTTCTTGTCTCAAAGGAGAGACATTTTCCATCAAACTACCTCAATTATATTAAACTTTGATGAAACTTCAATAGCTCACTTTCTCTCCTCAGTACTTATGAATGAAGGCTGCTTCAAGGAATATATCCTCCAGATACAGCTCCATTGTAGCTCATCTTTTGAAATGCAAATGATGGTGCCTTGATTAAAACTTTGATACCAAACAATGTTATGAAAGCCTTTGAGCACTACTGTGCCTTTAACCACCTAATGAGATTATCTTGTGGAAAATGTGAGAATTTTGGATAAAGAGGAAAGCCAAATCCAATTACTAATGCACACCTTGCTGCAAATAAAGAAGGCAAATGGCAGAATGTTGTATTTCAACAAACAGTGCTAAATTATGAAAGTCGTTCTCAGACAGATGGACCTTTACTCATGAGAGCAGCCCGCTTTAAGACAACTCACTGTGCATATTCGAACACCAAATCACTGCATGAAATGAGCATGCAAGCGCACACCGACGCAGATGGTTCTACTCCTCCTGGGATGTTTAATTTCTCTTAATCATTTTAACAGACAAGGGCTGTGTTGAATGAGACTGGGCCAACAAAGACATAGGAGGCAATCATTGACTGCCGATGCACAAGTTAATTAGCAATTCCATCACTTGAGATTTATGTTTGATTAAAGTATTCACAGCCCTTCTCAAAACTTCCAAATGAATGTGTAATACTATAGTTCAATATCATAGTCACATAGTCTGCACCTCACTATCCTGCCCCAGCGCCTCTAAATGAGAGCTGCTTCCCTGAGCCCCGAGCACTCTGACACATCAGATCAGTCTGAACATCACTCAGAGCGCCTCTCGATCTGTCAAGTTGGCAAAAACGTATGATTTATCCCAGCCAACCCCAGTGCAATTTTTTTTTTCCCTTTTAGAGCCATTCACAACCTTCTTTGTTATTCATAATCTAAGTATGACATCAACATACAGCCTCAGTAGCCTCTGCACACATAACTGCATATTCATATACAATTTTACCCATGCAAGTATGAACTTCCAATTATTTGATCATGGATAACTTTCAATAAAACTCAAACAGCACTAACCTATCAACATGTGTTTGATACTCCCCAGGCTCATTGCTCATCTTTTTTTTTTCATCATTTTACTATCACAAGAACAACTGCTAACTTGCCGCTTCTAACTTGTACGTTTCTTGTTTTTTTTCATACTTCAGATAAATAGACAGAAAATACCACAAGAATGAAGTAATACATACGCTGACGATTCTTTCAGAGGTGCCACCCCTGGAGATGCTGGTGCCATTAAGTCCCACGAGAGAAGGCAGCGTCTGGGACATCCAGTTGGTGACCATGGCCATAGTACTGAGCACCGCCCCGATCTTCAGCATGGGGACACTCATGTTGTCAGCCTCCTTTTTGGGCTCCCCCGTGCCCTACCCTGCCCTACCTTACACCGGACCCCACTCTCGCCCCTGTAATTCCTATAGGCACAGTGAAGCGGCCAGCCAGACCAGCGTGGTAGCTTTCAATGCACCGTGACCGAGCTCAACCACCAAAGGGACAGCTGGAGACCGGTGAGGGGAGGAATGCTCACATCCAGAGGCACCGCGACTGCCTCCCCCCCTTACCTACCCCTCCCTCTCGCTCATCCCCACTCCCGTCGCGCATCTCTCTCTCTCCCATCAGCTTCCTCAAGATGCAGGGCTGCGCATTGGCTGCCTCTTCCCCTCCCAATCAGCCTCGGCTCTATTCTCGCCAGCCCTTTTTTTTTCCCTGTATCAATCCTTGGCTCTTATTTCCTTTGACATTTCCTTGTTTTTCTCTAACTTATATAGTGGTGTGTCAGGGCTACAACATCATACATGTGCACAAAGATCAAGGGTAGCACGAGCTCACAAGGCTATATACAATGACATATAGCCTCTAAACTGTTGTAGACTGAAAGTATCTACAGAGATAAAGTGCTGGCCAGAGGCATTGTGGGAGTTGTGGTCAAATAAGGAACAGTGTAAATCAAATGGATGTGAGGGGGGTCTTGACAGCTAATTCTTTATTTTGTTTATAATGCATTACTAGTTACTTGTGCCTGGAGCTGGTTTCTAATTTTAGTTCATTTCAGTGTAACATATGTCGTTTGCTAATACACAATAGAGATATTTTAGAATCTTTATAGCACTACTTTGATGCCAAGTTTGTAACAAGTTTTGAATAGTTGGACAAAACCGCCTACTATAGCTATAATGTAGGCTATTATTTTCCTTGTAAATGCATACATTAACATATTTACTCAACTCTTTAAAATCAGTCATGCTTTTTTCACTTTTGTCCTTGCAACAACTTTGGGCAGTGTGCTACACTTGTCATTAAACAGCCAAAGAGCCATGCATTATAATGACAGAGTAGCTGCCGAGACAAAATGCCCAGGTCATCTCTCCCTCACTCTCTCTGTGCCTCCAGGTCTGCTGACTTATTCGTTTTGTCAGTGGTGGATGGTGTGCCCACCCCGGCTGCCACACTGGCTGACTGATAGAGGCTCCTTGGTGTGGGGCGTATGCTGAACTCTTATGAGAAGAGACAGCTTTCTGTGCCCCATCCAGAATCTGTCAGCCCTCCTCAGTTCACCTGTTGGCTTCAACGTCACCCACAGGTCTGTCAGGCTCAGTGAGCGAGATTCATGAGTGCATACTGCTCCCTTGTGGTTAAAGAAAGAATTGCATCTACCTCTGTATGGCTAAAAAAAATGTGATGTAACAAACATGCCTTCTGGACTGGGAGGAACAAGTAAAAACATATGAGGATCACTCTTATGTTAAAGTGGCATTATGTAACTTTAGTGCTAGAGGATCCGATACTTGCTTGACTCCGTGTAGTTATTGTCTTTTCCTGGAATGTTCTACAGTTCATTCCAGGAACAACAAACAAGCAGGCCACATCACCAGGCTATGTTACAAGCCCAGTGGTAGTTTTGAGAAATAAAAACATCTGGAAATAAGTAAATAAAACATATATTATAACAGCATACTGTTTAACATATTAGGCAGAGCAATGAGATCACCATTGACAAGCAGGTGGCGGATCCTCTACCAGAAAAGTTACATAGAGCGCCTTTAAATGAATTATAACCAACAAGAATTAAAAAGGACCTATATTTTTAGTACAACATAGTATACTATGTTTTATAGTTTAAAAAAAATCTGGAAATTTGTATGAATTAACCAAAATATAATGATAACAGTACACAAAGGTACATGCTTTTTGTTACAATGAAATACCATGAGAGGTGATAGTGTCCAGTTACTGCAATAACGACTTTGTCCACATGGGAGCAGCAGAGTCCTATAATTGCCCTCGCTCTAGATGCTGGAATCTGGCGTCAGGCTAAGTAGATTAAAGTGACAGTCCATTAAAATACTGCTAATTAAAGCAATTAATTATTGATTGAGGAGAGCAACCTTCCTGTGTACAGTCTGATTGTGGCCATGCACTGTGATAAATGATTAATTCTGCTGGGAATTTCAACCTGTTGTTTCAAGAGTTCACATCAACCGCTACATCTGACCTTATGTATCCTTGTCAGATGGATTTTTTTTTATTTTTTTTTACTCTAACATGGCTACAATAGACTTGTCACGATAATTACTATATTGACTTATTGTTCAATATATGAAAGCAGTGTGGGGTTAATATTTATCATGTGTACATTTTCTTTGCAGTATTAAGAAATGCTTTGTAGTAAAAAAATAAATCAAGATTTAATCAGTAAAAGGTTAAATTAATAACTTCTATGACTCATTACAAATGCAAATTAAGTACTAAACTGTTTCATTCTGCTGTTTATTTATTGCAGCTGATGATTTTTTTATGTTGTAGATTTAGAATTTTAAACCTGGTCTTGGGTTTTTGTGTCAGTGACATAAATTAGTTTCAGTATTATCATTTATCATCTATCATTTTTTCAGCAACCCATGTATTTACTGCACACAGTTATACATGACAAGAGAACCTAGCGACACCAACAGCCTGAAACAATAATTATGAGCATTATAATTTCTCACATTTACAACAATTCAAAGACATTTTTTTAAGTATAATTTTTAAGTATAATTTCTCAAAACCTGTAAATTTTTCTATCAACCTTTGTTGTTTCCTACTCAAACTGCATTGTCACAGTGTGTGCAACATGTGGTCAGGTCAAATGCCAGGCTTTGTGAAAATATGATAAATAATTGTGTCTATAGGAACAATGTGTGTAATTGTCATACTGAGGACAATGCAAGGTACTGTATATGCCAGTGTAGTGGTGTCTGTCAGTCCATTGACTAATCACAGAGTGTGCTGGCAGACCAAGCTCTTATTAAATATTAGCTAGAGACCATTTAACCTGTATTCATTAAATGCCTTTTGATAAATTTCCACAGCATTTCCTTTCCTTCAGTTCAATTTTAATAATTGGCCAGGCTCATTTTGTTTGCATCCCACTTTATCATTATCATCCATTCTCTCACTCACTTTTGTCCTTTCATTCTCTGGCTTGTCCCTGTCTCTTCTGGCTTGCTGCTGGCAATGGGTGAAAATATCATGTCATGGGTTTCTATTTTACCCTGCGTGTGTCCTTTGCAACACTGTTTCTGTCTCATGCTTTGTTACTGCTCTCATTTTTTCCTCTTATATGTCTGTTAGCTTCAGTTTACAAGTAGTTTGTTATACAGACATGCTGTGCTGTATTTTTGCACATCTTTTGTCATTTTCAACTAAAGCTTTATGAACAACTAAATCTCTTCTTCTCTCCTCCCTGCCTGTGGGTATGCTCTATAAAGGGCAGTTTTAATCAGTTCAAATGGGGAAAATGCCCAACAACTGCAGAGCCGGCAACATTTGTGCACACCCATGGATGGCACTAGAGCTCCACTCAGCCCTCAGGCCATAAGGACAAGTTATGACTGAGAAAGCCATACTGGGAGGCTAGCAAGGTTTACAAAGAAATGCTATATGGTGGATCAAAATAACAAAATTCCATGAACATAGTAAAAAAAAAAAAAACCTCTCTATCTCATCAATTTTTTTTTTCCCCATGCGGTTACATTTGGATAGGACAAAAATAGTGCTGGTGAGTTAGATCTCTTGAGATTGAGGAAATGTAGTTCCAAAAAGCAGTGCTACAATGGCGTTACAAATGTTTGCAATCAAATAAATTAATTTAAAAAACAAACAAACTTGGGGCTATATTGCACATTTTATTTATTCAGTCATAATCTTGTCTTGTCTCATCTTGGGAATTCTGTCCTGTCCTAACCCGAGAAGTTATAAAGTCCAATATTTGTATCCTTTGCAGTATTTGTTATTAGTTCATAAATTGATTGACTGCTTGTTATTTCCTGGCTTGTGATGTAATTATTTATAAAAAATTGTACCTTTAATTTTACCTTAGATGAATTAGCAATGCCAATTAGCAATGACAATTAGTAATATACATAGGTTTCAGTTTCCTATTACATGCAACATAGGAAGGTCTTTTTTCACATTCAAAAGATATAATATTTAGTTTTAATCGTTAATCACTATGGCAACGTTCCTAATTTTCCATCGTTCTGAGCCCCGTGGCTATTGTGCTGCCATACTATGAAGAGCATTGTAATATGTGTGGATGTGTGCTTTAGTGGACTAGACTGTGAATCCTAGTTGAGTTCTGCTTTTTTCCAGTTGAGATGCAGAACCAAATGACACCTCTTGTAATTATCCCGGTTGTGGAAATGCAGTGCTGTGCGGCTGCGGCGGTGGTGCTGCATTTAAAACCCCGGTTGCTCTCGTCTGTCTCTGAGAATACTGGCCATTTTGTCTGAGTCATAACTCATTAATTAGATGATGGACACGTCTGCCTGCCGCCTTCAAAAAGCATCAGGATCAACATTAGTGTAAACAAACCGTAACCTCATTACCATGGCAACCCTGTACATGGTGTAAATAGGCTGTACCCCTGGGTTTAGGCTGCGGAGAGTGTGGTGATGTTTTGACTTAGTGTTGGATCTATTAAGACTCCTGGGGGATTATGAATTATTAGATTTTATAACAGGCAGATGCACCTATTGTACAGTCAACACATGCATGGGGTGACCTCCGAATGCTAATCTGGAGTGCTCATTCTATCACTGTTAATAAATTCACATTCATTTCCAACCATGTTCACTGCAGACTGAGGAGTACTGTAGCTTACAAATATAGCAGACTGTACAGAAATGATGACATTGCGTTTAGGCTTTAACCTGATTTTACTCTGTCAAGATGCTCCTGATCTCTGAGGCTGACTACAACATGGTCCAAAACAGCGATGCATTTAGATTTAATGAAACTATAGGTGATTAACTTATTACGCATTAAGGAAATTCACTTGTTAGTGCAGGTCTTAACGAGAAATATTGGACACAATTGTATTTTAAGTGTTTTAATGATGTTCCCTTGTTATTTGTCAGTTGTATTGATTGATAGTATTGATTCAGTCATGTTTGAGTAATCCTTTATTGTTGTGTGTTTGTGGTGCGAGTGTTTAGAAAGATTCAGTTTTCACCTACCCTGTGTCTCCGCCCTTTTCCCTTGTATTTACTTGTGATTATTCTAAAAATCCAATCTCCGGGTGAAATGTTGGGTTAAAAAATGTCACATAGCCATTTTTTGCAACAATAAATTAAAATGTGCTGCTTCTTAGAGTGAAATGCCACAGAAGCGAGCCAATTAGTTTTGCAGTTTGTAGCATGGTGTGTAACTCTATTGTGCATTAGCAAGCGACATATGTTCTATTACCCATTTAAGATCAACATTGCAGCTTAAAATTTACGATTTATGTTATGTTATCAATAAATAGCCCAAACACAATATACATGAACAAAAGTAAGCATAATTTTAGATGAGCTGATAAGTATCCAAGCTTCGCCGTGAGCAGAATGCTGTCAGCCATTGGAGGGACAATTTGTGGTCAATGTAATGCATACTTCTGCACATGTCTCTCCATGTGTCTGCGTACTGTCCTCTCATTGATTTTTGTCATGTCTCAGCCTCTCTCCGTGCGTCTGTGTGCGCTTGCCTGAGCAGAGCTGTCTCTCCACTGCTCTGTGAAGCCCGTACAGCCCTAATGGTGGGATCTGTCATGGAGCTGGGTGAGCTGTGACAGGGACATGACAAGACACTGGACTCTGGCTTAGACTCTACTGAACCGAGGCCAAAGTCTGGATCAAAATGGCTTAACGGCACCGGGCCTATCCCAATAGTGCTTAACTACAATAACATCTGTTAACAGGTGAGAGGCAGGGGCTTCAGTGGGAACACACGGGAAGTGAAATCAATAGTGAAAGTAGGTCTGCCAGGTTGCATTGACTGTAACATATAGCACCCAATGAAATACATATGACCATGCATGCACATTTTCCATCTATTTCAGTCAAGTATAGACAGACTTAAGCCTTGAAGATTGAATGTCTAAAAATAAATAGTTAAAGCTGAATAAAAAAAAAGTCTGATGGATTTTTGATTTAATGTTGGCCTTTGTAAAATTACTTTGCCGAACAGATGACAGCTGCTTTGAAAATTACTTTTTCATTTCCCCAACAAAAACATTCATGACTTTTTTTTTCAATTTATTGTTTCCCACATGGTGTTTTCTTGTAATGAACAAACAGGAAAAAACTAGTACCTTACAGGCATCCACTAGTCCCTATTTAATCTGACAAATATGTACCTAGACTTAGTCAAGACAGATAAACTGTAAAATACATGGTACAATACTAATAAATCAACAAAAAAACAACCAGCATATGGATAGACTGGTGCCAGAATAAACCTTGGTATATTAGTACCTGAAAATACATTTGTTTTACGTCAGCTGTGGTAGTGTGTGTGGGGAAAAAATTTACCATTTACCAAATTTACCTTCATTTACCAAAATAAAAGTATCACAATTTATTTTTATTTGTCAGATTGTAACTATTATGTTGTATTTATGTTATAACATTTTTGATCCTTAACATTGTGTTTACTAAGTTACATTTAAGGAATTATTTCTATATGTCTGCTGCCTATAAACAAGTAAAAATGATACTTCACAAAAAGAAACAGTCAAGGTTTTTAGTAAAATATAATGAATGACATTAACTAGCGACGCATCGATCCAGCTTTTTCATTTCTGATGCTGATTCCAAAACTATAGGTTTTAGTAGTTGCCGAAACCCAATATCAACTCATACCAGTACAGACACTTAAAATAGTATTTATATCCTTAAAACAAAAGTAAAATATAACAAAGCCAATCCAATTGTGCTATGTTGGTGTTATTTATCTATCAAATAACTGCAGAACACTTATGTATAAAGACAATTTCAACCATCATGGACCCATAAATAGTCATGTTACATACATGTACAGTATATGTCAGATATCAGGATATCTGCTGAATTGATATTTGGAAGCCAATATCTGATACTACAATTTTTTCAGTATGAATATTCAGTATGTTTTAGTGAAAATTAGTAGTCTAACTGGTCATATGTACTTAGGTTAAAATGCTAACCAGGTAATTGTACAGAACTGTGGCAGGAGCTAATCAACAGAAGATTTTACAGCAAGCCCTGTTCACTTAAGCCCCCTGTTACCCACATTGAACATTCGTATTCGGATTGATTGCTGCTGATTACGCCCCTGATTACAATCCACGTAGTCAATGGGAGGTTATACAATGTTATTTCTTGGGCATTTGCTCAGAACACGGTTTATATGCTGGAATATGAGACCGCTCAATCACACACAAGCAGGGGTGTAGCACATTTAGCTTGAGGCACGCTAAAGAAAAGCCTTGATCATTGCAATAGTTCAGAATGCCACAGAACGGCAATCAGCTGCTGCGGTGGTGCATTCTGGGTAACAGCACGGATCTACCAGCTTCGAACCGATGCCAACCGCACCATCTGAATACAACCCCACAAGCTACTTCCTGTTGCAAAATGTGCCCAGATGAATTGCCCGCCCACATCTCATCTATACTTATGAATCTCCACAATTACTATAATAACTTCCTGGCTTATACAGTACAACCACCTGATTACTACGCCCCCCTTTACCAAAATCATAATTTCTCGTCGAGCAACTGTGGCGTCCTGACCTTTTCTACCATCCAACTAATCAAACATTCACTGTGTGGGCTATGGGAAGCTATTCCTGCAAGTGAAATAATTACTGCTGCAAATTGGGAGCCCTCAGACCGGCACAAAGGTAGCCAGGGCTCAGAGAAGGCCTGTTAATTGAGGCTACTCTGTGTAGCCGTGAGCCTCTTCAGAATGCCCTTCAACCAACTCATATTGTCAGCAGGGATAGCGTCGCAGTCAAATAAAGCTCATTGAGGCTGGAGAAAAGAGCGGAATAAAAAGGATCGTGCAGAACAGTTTCCCAGCGCAGGAGTTTATGAGGCTATGAATAATCCATGCTGCCGGTTTGCTTCATCTCTGTCGTTTTTCAACTGGCTCCTCTGCACTGACAATGTGGCCCCCGGGGGTCGGCTCACTGCTAATGTGCTATGTGTGTGTGTGTGTGTGTGTGTGTGTGTGTGTGCGTGTGCGTGTGCGTGTGCGTGTGCGTGTGTGTGTGCGTGTGCGTGTGTGTGTGTGTGTGTATATGTATTTGAATTGCAAACAATATCTTAACAATGGTGGGCCTATAATTAGAATGTTCACCACAAACCCCAAGGTTGACAGCTTGATTCCAGACTCTTCAGTTGTTGCGCCATTTGGCAATACACTGTTGCCTGCAAATAAATGTGTGTGGATTACGTATAAAAGCAGTTTAAAAATAGATGCACGGATGTTTGGACAGCTTAAGTATTTTATCACTGATCTAAAGTTTCATGTTGTAGCTAGGAGTTTTGAGGGTGATACTAGCTTTATATGTGTGTGCGTGTGCGTGTGCGTGTGCGTGTGCGTGTGTGTGTGCGTGTGCGTGTGTGTGTGTGTGTGTATATGTATTTGAATTGCAAACAATATCTTAACAATGGTGGGCCTATAATTAGAATGTTCACCACAAACCCCAAAGTTGACGGCTTGATTCCAGACTCTTCAGTTGTTGCGCCATTTGGCAATACACTGTTGCCTGCAAATAAATGTGTGTGGATTACGTATAAAAGCAGTTTAAAAATAGATGCACGGATGTTTGGACAGCTTAAGTATTTTATCACTGATCTAAAGTTTCATGTTGTAGCTAGGAGTTTTGAGGGTGATACTAGCTTTATATGTGTGTGCGTGTGCGTGCGTGTGTGTGTGTGTATATATGTATATGTATATATGTATTTGAATTGCAAACAATATCTTAACAATGGTGGGCCTATAATTAGAACGTTCACCACAAACCCCAAGGTTGACGGCTTGATTCCAGACTTGTTGCGCCATTTGGCAATACACTGTTGCCTGCAAATAAATGTGTGTGGACTGGAGAGGAGCCATAGAAGCAGATTGCCATCCCAGTTTTCACCCCAAGAGGTAACATATCACCACATCTAGAACAGATCTAAGACCACTGGTGCTTCATTATTATTATTAAACTGAACGTAACCATTTGGAACAGGGTCACAGCTAAAAACATTAGGATTGGGAGAGGCTTACCAGTTCAAGGTTCAGGTGTGAGTACTGTGAGGCCAGTGGCTTTGGTGAAGGATGTGAACTGAAACAAATAAACTGACTATAACTACTCCCATTTTTATGCAGGTTAATTAACTTCCGCTAACAATGGCCACAGTAATCATCTCGCACAGTACACATTTGTGAAGTGTGATTCGTATGTATCTCTCTCTAATTCTCTCACCAAAAGCCCATTTGTGTCCTGTCTGCAGGTCATTATGCTCCGAGAGGCTGTAACATTTAATTAGGGAGACATTATTAGAACAACACAGGCCCACTGAGCAGAAGTGCTGAGAAATCCCAAAACTGCCCCTAACTCAATACTACATTTACACACACAAAGTTATGGGACCATTTCATTAGGACAATGGGGGAAACTAATTAGTGTATGTGATTGGAAGGAGCAGGAAATTCTATAAAGCAAATATCTCACAAATATTTGAGTCTATAGCTTAACTAAAAACTAATCAAATATTTTCACATTACCAAATAAGAACTAAACTAAACTAAACTAATGGGAGGATTACAGGATGATTTAACAAGAGCTTGTGTTTAAATCCAGACCAAAACAAAATCACACTTAAATAGTATTCTACCAGGACTAAACCATCTGTCAATCAGAAGTAAACCAGTACTACTTAAGAACTACCCTCAAGAACATAGACTTAATCAGGATCAGTCTAAGACCAATTAAGGGTTACAGGTTGTTCCTTTTTTATTTATTTGCTTTTTACAACATGAACTGCACATTGTGATTAATGGAATAAACTAAGGTGAGGGAAATAATGAGAACAAGACAGAGATTGGTAGTAAAGTACTTGTGATGGTGATTGTTCCTTTTAATAAAACCCAACCCAAAACATGCACCATAAGTGAAATTCCTTAGCTAAGGTAGTCCTGACCAAACCTGGCTCAGAGATGGGGAGATGGAGATGGGTCCCCAGGCAAAGCATTGTGGCATTGAAGGATGAGTCAAATGCAGAGGACAAATGTCCCTGTGGGGACAATCATGTAAAATAAAGCACCCTATATAGTCCCATAAACCTATCAGAACTAAACCAGGACCAAAAGTCTGGAGTGATCTAAAGTTTTAATCCAAATTTGGGAAGATCCAATGTTTAAATTGTATTTACAATATCAGTCAAAAGTTTGGACTCACTGTCTTATTCAGTGTATGCAAATATATATTAAGTACAATGTATGGAATTATGAAAAAAAAAATACTAACCAGTACGGACCAATTCCTTTAATTACCCACATTTTGCTGGGTCAAAACATATGACTGAAGAGTTATTTAGCATTTTCTTCAATAAAAATATAATTAATAAGAAATCTTGCTATTTTCATGCTATTTTTTTGCATTTTAAATACATACAGAAGACATCAAATATATGAAGCAAGAGGTATGGAATCTTCATTTACATTTTAGTACTACGATTTATTTTTATTTATAAGGCGATTTATAAGGCTGAGTGGCAACACTCATGCCTCACAGCAAGAAGGTTACGGGTTCGATCCCCGGGTCGCCCGGGCCTTTCTGTGTGGAGTTTGCATGTTTCCTCCTTGTGTCTGGATGGGTTTCCTCCGGGTACTCCGGTTTCCCCCCATCAACCAAAAACATGCAACACCCTATGAACAGTGTACAACAAGGGACCAGCGGGGAGTCCCTCCCTCCTGTGGGTTCACCACCTGCAGAGGGGTTCATAGGGTCTGGGTCTGGTGCACAGAGTAATGGGCAGCGTGCTGCCCCCGCGACCCAGCCGGATTAAGCGGGAGAAGATGGATGGATGGATGGATTTATTTTTATTTGTCAGATTGTAACTATTGTGGAATTTATAGTTTTGGTCCTTAACTTTGTGGCTATTACATTTAAGGAATTATTTCTACATATGTCTGCAGCCTATGTACAACCAGAAAGTAAAAGTGATACTTCACCAAAAGAAACAGTCAAGATTTTTAGTAAAATATAATGACATAAACTAGCGATGCATCGATCCAGCTTTTTAATTTCCCGATGCCAATTCCCATACTATATAGGTTTAAGTAGTTATTGAAACCCAGTATCAACCATCTACCACTACAGAGACTGAAAACAGCATTTATATCCTTAAAACAAAAGTAAAATATAACAAAGCCAATCCAATTCTGTTATGTTGCTGTTATTTATCTATCAAGTAACTGCAGAACACCTAGAAATACAATTTCAACCATCATGGACCATGGAAACTTATATCTGATACTCTACATTTTTCAATAGTAGTATTCAGTATTCAGTGAGAAGTTTGGACTCACCCTCATTCAATGTATGCAAATATATAAAGTTTGATGTATGGAATTATGTGGCTAAGAGCA
>KN496012.1:17050-32862 GCA_000787155.1 Scartelaos histophorus
GGCTAAAAACAAAAAAAGTAAAAAAAAAAAAAAAAATACTAACCAATACAAACCAGTTCCTTAAATTACCCACATTTTACCCTCAAAAATATTTGGAAGAGTTATTCAACATTTTCTTTACTATTTTTTTGTATTTTAGATACATAAAAAAGACATCAAATATATGAAGCAAGATGCATGAAATTCCTTTTAATGCATAATTCCATATATATATTTCTTTGTATATGAGATGTCCTCTGTCTGTATCAAATGTAGAAAGTAGTTACCATAGAAAACAGAGGGTGAGTCCAAACTTTTGACTGGTAGTACATATATATATAAATCCACAAATCATTTCAGAGCTCCACCAGAAGGACTCCACCCGTAGTCCCTGCACCACAATTTGAACTAACAGCCATGAAATAATAATGAATTCAAACAAATAGCCTTATGTTGCCTGGTTTAACACAATCCTGCTACAATAATGCCAACCCATGTATCAGCAACATGGCACCGTGTAAAGCCCCTGATCCCCTTGCTGATTACACAAACAACAAGATGGAAAATATCAACAAAGTGGAGAAAATGAGCTGAGTGAGGACAAACTAGAGGTCTGTGTGTTGAATATTTTAAGGCAGTAATATTCACTGCAGATGAGAAGTGATGGGAGGCGGGTGCAGCAGAGAGAGAGATGGGGCAGACCTTAATGGGGTGGAGTGGCCGCACAGGCTGGTACCGCTCCACAGGGGGCTCCACTGGATCATCACGCTCAATCTCACAGCCAGAGATGGACTGCTCTACACTGCCGCAATATGAACACTACAGAGAGTCAGGGACAAGGCCACTGGAGTCGTGTCCAGAAATTGCTTTTCAGTCCGGTATAGGTTATATAGTTGCAGTATGTGTGTCATGTAATTGTGTCTTTAGCAGGAGTCTAAATATTGCTGTGGAGATGGTGAGACGGCGTTTGCTTTGGCGCTGCTCTTCGATACTCGTAATGATATCTGTTTGCTCCACCTGGGTGACAGTGAAAAGAGACATGTGATAATTGATCAAGCAGAACAAGTGTTTGGTTGGCATAGTTTTCCCTTCATGTAATTTTGTTTCACTTCACAAAACCTGCATTTATTTGTTATAGCAACGGTATTCTGGAGTTAATTGCATTGTATTTATTAATTTAATTTTAATTGTATATTGAACTGTTGTATACATTTGTTGAGCGTTACTTTTAGGAGGTTTCTTTACATATTTGGCACAGTGTTTTGGTCAGTTTTGCAACAGTTTAGCACTTAAATGCCAAATGTAATGAGTTTTAAGTAATGAGGGTTTTTTTTTCAGATTCCCATGGGCTGATATAATGTGTCTTGGACAGGACTATAGATGGTGAAACCCAGCCCAGCTCTGTACAGGATTAGATAGACAGAATTATATTTAATGAGCGCTGAGACACTGACACGTTCTGGGGACGTTCTGCCACCCACAGATTAAATCACTCATTTAAATTTTAATGAGCCCCTCTCAAGGACCCACTTCAGCACAACATTTGTGTATGAATGCCCATTGTAAAAACCAAAGGCGCTGGAGAACTGAGGGACCTGCTTTATGATATGTGGGAGTTCGACTAGACCAATTATTCATATTATCTTTGACATTGTTCAATTTTGCCTTTAATATTTACTGCATTAATACATTTGCTATAGTGTGAATGTGGCTCATTAGAAAGAGAAAGTGTCATGTCTGAACACAGACAAGAGTTTTGCACATTGCAGATGCAGACATTGATATTCTGAGTCAGAGTCAAAGTGCTGGTGTAGAGCTCGTGTTGGAGAGAGCACAGGGAGATGAGAGCAGGGCCTGAGAGGCCAGAGCCTGAGGCAGGCGGCTTAAAGAGGAAGACCTCTGCTGAATACCTATTCAACACTTCACCATTAGTGCTGCTGAAGCACTCAGCGGAGCCTCAAAACAACAATGCTCCCTGCATTAGGCTTCACACATAACTAATTCTGACTGGTGTTGTCTGCTTATTACAAAGACTGCATCTTTCATTATAAGACATAAAATATATATGCTTTCTGGACTGTTCTGAATGAAGCTGAGCTATTGTCTTAAAGGCTTCTCTTGGAGGATTTTGTGTCATCTTCCAGTCTCTCCTGCTGCTCTCTCAGGAAGCACATGTCACAGATGTGTCCTGATCCTGCCTGTATCGATTAAACAATGTGAAGCTAATTAAAGACAATCTGAGAAGAGTGTGTGTGTCAGACAGACACTAAACCAGAGTGAAGAAGCCATAGGCCCTCTCATTATTATTCTGGCCGTTCCTCCAAAAGCACAGACAATAGCACTCCTGGCACAGTCCCATGACTGTCTACCTCTGCTTGGATCACTGTCCACAATCACCTTTTGGTTTTTTCACTAACTCCAGGTCGGTTCTGTCCTCCTCACATACACTTATTAACAAGATCAGCATCTCCAGGATTTAAGCAAACAGGAAAGACAATCCACAAATATGGTCATCCAATTTATCGAAATCGAAAACACAATGCGCAGAAGACCATTTAAAACTTATTCAGAAGCTACTGCTGCCTAAGCTCAGTAGACTGTATTTTTGTGCATTTAATTCTAAACTTAAATTGGGTTTAGATTGGGTCTTATGGATTTATAGTATTCTGATGATGAGAGTACTAACTCAAAATATGCTTTTTGTAGATTTTTTCCCTAAAAATACCGTGTTCAGTAAGGAGCTCAAAGTCTTGCCCTTTGCAAAAACAGTGGAAGTAACTTTCCCGTTTATTTCCCCTATAGACCATAGAACCCATTGGTACAACAGAGGTGAGGTAATTAATGTCCATGACACAGTTGCTTTCAGTCAAAACACACACACAGTTCAATAAAAAGTGTCCCTAACAAGACTTCAAACTTTTAATATGTATATTATATATGAAGACATTTTTTTTCAAGTCTACGGATAAAAAATGTCAAATTTACTTCCTGAACCTTGTGGTGGGCGGTCACTGTTGAGCTCCAGAACAAGCAATTCTCCCTGAATTTATGATCGGTGACAAACAGTGCTCTTGGCTGAAGTGCTTCCAATTTAAAATGTTCATTCTCATTGAAGCCGTGGACATTTTTCTCCTTTATGAGTTTAAGCTGAAGTACCCAACTCTTTCTCATAGATGAGAAAAAGCTATTTTCTCCCCAGAAAGTATTGTAAAAGCAGAACTGACCAAAATCAGACGCTGTCTTACGTAGAAGATTTACTGCAAACTTGAGCCATGAGGCACGTGAGTGGCTGACATTTTGACATGAGAGCTGATTGGCTGTCCACGCGTGGTCCACACTGTTTCACTTTTCTGTCTAAAAAAGCAGTTCTAAAGCTTTGCTACTGACCAAATAATTCTTGCATGCAAATTCTTGGCAAGGGTTTGTTTGAGCTAGGGATTAGTGAGATCGATTTAAATATATACTTTTTTTTTCATGAAAATTAGGCACCTCAGATTTAAACTTTATATTGTGCATTTTCCTCACTCAAAAATTAAGTTAATGGCTCTGTGTATTGTTCTAGATGTGCCACATCGCACTTTTCCTGTGCATGACAATATTTGTGAACTTGGTCTGTTCCCCTGGGTTTAAAGTCAGGCTGCATAATTCAATGTAAGTCGCTGTGTCTTGCTCTGAAGCATCTTGTTATCTTCCCTCTCTCCCAGTATCTCTATCAAAGAAGCTCTACCTTGCTCTCAGTGGCTGTGTGCGGTGCTGCTTCATATGTAGTCGGGACTGGGAGACTGGAGCCTTAAGTCTTGGTGCACAAGAGGCTCAGACTAGTCTCCCTCCTCAATAGCACCAGTGAGAGGCTGCGACAGTTCCTTGTGGACAGAGCAGCCAACTGAATGCTTCCTCGTGTTGTTAGCTACACAGCAGAGCGCTTTTTTTCCAGTGCTTTCAGCATACAGTATATGAGACATTACAGCTATAAACTGTCTATACAGAAAGGAGAGGTTGGTTATAATATCATATCATTTGAATCTGAATAAAGTGTGGATGATTAAAAAACACACCCACTCTCTGTAATGTTTGTAGTAGTACGTAGTTGATTTAGTTTATTATACTAGAAACGGTTGCTTTAGACTATAAGTATAAGACTATAAAGTGCACACACACACACACGCACGCACACACACACACACGCACGCACACACACACACACACACACACACACACACACACACACATTTACACAGTTTGTTTATTTATTACTACAAGCTGAAAGACAATATAACCCTCCATTAAAGTCATATCTGTTGCTGTTTGATACCAGTTCTTGTTTTCTCAATATTTATCAGATTCCAACCAACTTCTTTAACTGGGCGAGATTTGTGCGAGATTAAGCATGAACTCAGTGGCTCTCTGAAGGAAAGCAGATTTCCCCAGAGTGTGATTTGTTGTCCGATTCTGTGACATAGAGCAGGTGGAGGCAGAGTCTCTGTCTGTGGTTTGCTCCCACATATAATGCCTTTCTCAGATATGAGTGGTGTGATAAAATGGGAGGAGAGCACTGTTCAAGTAGCAGCTTGCCCAATCTCCTTCAGTCTTATGAAAGCTTTTGTATCAGCAGAGGAAGAAGAGGAGCTCTAGGCGCCACACAGCCATATTTATATTCCAATCTTCTACACAGAAACCCACATTGCCAAGCTCATAAAAGATTCATCGAGCAGGGGGAAAGCAAGGTCGTACAGAAAACTGGTCAGGAGGTGCCTCACTGCAATGCAAAAGCCCAGATGGACGCTGGGCAGGTCCCTCGGTAGCAGTATCGGGGAGAGAGAGCTGCGATTTTAGCCTTATTAGCAGTGGCAGGGTCTGAACCTGACAGTCTGATCCAACAAGTCTGTCTTCTAATTGGCACCTGTCACTCAGCCTGACTGCAGATAGATCACACCCTGTTCCCATGCATCAATTTGTTTGGGCCTCTGTGTGGATTACACTGCTGACATGTTTGTGAATTAGGGAGCAAAAAAGGCAAATGTACAGAGAAGGTTCTGATGTATGAATGAAAGTTTGCCATCTAGAATATGAGCTAAAGCCTGGACATGAAGAAAGCCTGCTCTTTTACCTCAGTTATATCTTATTGTTAACCAATACCATACAGATATAGAGTAGAGATGAGACAGGGTGCTGTGTTTCCATGAAATGAGTCTCCACAGGATTTCTCAGATCTCCATTTCTGATGCTGCACCTGTGTTTAGCTATTGGTGTTTTTCTTTGTAATTGAATTGTCCAAACGGTCATTTGGAAACGTAAATAACCACTCCAGGAGAAATGTGTGATCATTCTCTTAGTCTATTGTCATTAGATATGCATGTGTTTTGCCTTTAGAAGGTAAATTACACTGTGTGGTACTGCACCAGTTGTTATTGTTACTGTTACTGCAATAGTGGTTGCATGATCATACTACTGTGACTTTTTACTACCCTTCTATTGGAGTATTATTTAAACAAAGCTTAGCATTTTGATGCTCTCCCCTCCTCTTGATGTTGGTGAACTGAAAGGCGAAGGGGGGTCAAGGCAAAGACAATGAGCTGTGTGTTGTTGGTGTTGTCAAGAGAAATGTCATAATTGCTCAGAGTCACAGAGTGAAACCTGTGAGAGTCCTGCAGCCTGCAGCACACTCAAACACCACCGCAGAGAGGCACACCGCTGATTATCCCCCCAGCCGAGCTCCTCCCGCTGTAAATTACTAATAGTATAATGTACAACACCAGCGTTTCATAGGCTGTGATAATCAGTCATCTGTGAACAGCTTCCACTACTGCTATCATCTAGCTGTGCAATATGAATCATGATATCATTCATTCATTTATCCACATCCCAGTGACACTAAGCTTTAGGCGAGTACATCCTGGATAGTGGCCAACCATCATTTATGGACAATTTATGACTAATTATTTGAATCTATTGGTATGATACCCTCACTATAAAGGAGGCCTCCGTTGGCTGTTGACTCATAGCTGCTACTGAAGAGAACACATGTAGATAAAGAAGCAAAAAGAAATGTAAACACAACATGTTAAATTAAAGCAAAATGTGTAAAATCACAGGATGGGCTGCATTAGCCGACAAACTGGAGTAAGCACTGACTTTCAGTTTGCTGTCAATTTTACTTTTACTTTAATAACATGCAGAAAAATGATGAATATAATGACAATAACTGTTAACTAAGCTATTTAAACATTTGTGACTCCATAAATAGGACATAGTTTATTAAAAATAAACATAAACATCTGCACACATCTGTTCATATTCATGTCTATCCTCAGATAATAATACAAAGCCTAGTGGCAGTGAAGAGATGGTGCCCTGGCCTATCTCGATAATCAAGCACTGTAATATTTTTTAGGCAGCAGGCCTTGGGGTCTCACAGCTAAACAACATAGGTCATTTAAAAGCTCACATCCCCTCAGCAGTTTATGGTCAGTCTGAATAATGAGTGGTCAGAGTGAACTCAGAGAGAAGGTTACAAGACTTCTCTGGTGACTCTTATCTGGGCTATGTCCCCTAAGTAGATACAAAATGTTGATACTTTGCAGCGATACCACGCTGGGGGTGCTCTAAGTGTATCTCTAATGGAGGAAGGTTTAGAAGTTACCATAGTGATAGTGACCATATTTTTAGTGAAATCCATCAGTCATCCAGGTAGGATCCATAGCAAAGGAAAAATTCTATTCTGTCAACAGGACACTGCCCACCAGCATCTGCCCAGAACTGAAGAAGCAGCTTGGAAGCTTGGATGAGCCATGAAACGTATTTGATTAAAAAACAACAAGAAAAAAACTACTTTTGTCCAGTTGACAGAATTGAATTTCTCCTTTTTTCCCTTTGCAATGAACACATTAGTAGACACTGACAAAAAAAAAGCAACAACAGAACACACACACAAACATTTTCATGAGCCTGTGATCAGTACAATGCATATGTATTTTATTTGATGCACTTTGGTCAGCTGAAGTTGTTTTACATGTGCTATATTAATAAACTTGAATTGAATTGAATTAAATTGAACTGAACAATAAATGCAAGAGTTTGATTTTCAACAAAAATGATGAATGTGAGTATGTGTGATAGACTTGTTTAACAGCCCAAAACACCTCCCCAGTTTTAGTTTCAGGCAAACTGTTCTTTTTTGTGTTAAAATAAAGCATAGATTTAAGTCTAATAAAGCCTCAAAAAAGCACAGCCTACAGTCAGCATCACAACTTCAGGTGTCATAATATTCCTCAACAAACACTTTTTTGTTGAGAAATAGTATTAGTATAAGTAGTAGTAGTAGTAGTTGTGGGTTAAGGCGCTGTTGTGGCCTATGATTGTTCTAACAGGTAGCATCTCTATATCAGTGTTAAGGACACACCCACCATAACATAGGGCGTGTGACCACTACAGCATCACAGTAATCAGGCCAATGACCCGTCCCTCCTCTGTCCAGGCCCCCATCTATCACCTATTACATGCCGGACACTCTGCTGTCACGCTCTATACAGACAGTGCACCGCTAAAGCCTCTGCTATTTCACCCCAGGACCATTCCACCATCATCATTACCCCTGTGTGAATCCAAACATCACATTTACAGACTGACCCAGAAATATTGGCTACATTTAAAAACCTGCACCTTTGCACTTTAAAGTCACTCTATTATGTCTTTAATAGTTCACCTCCTCACTACGTCTGCATTTTACTAAAGAAGATATTTACATTGTCAGCCGTTATGCATTCAGTACTTAAAAGATTAACTTTGACATTGGTACTGGACTGAAAGTCATTTTCAACATGCAAAAGAGTCACACACCTTTGATTAGCACTGAACTAAGATGATTCCATAATTATCAATCTATTTTTTTTTTTTTTAGAATAGAATACATATTTAAAGCTAAGATGATTCTATAATTATCAAACAGTTTTTTTAGAATGGAATACATATTTACAGGTGCATTATGTAACTTGACTTGAGGAGGGTCTGTTACTTGCTTGTCTCCATGGCAGTGTTATTGCTTTGCTTGCACAGGCATTGAATACAAGCAGGTTACAGGTTCTTCTGTGGAGAGGCATATCCACTCACAGTAAGTTGCACCTTTTGCAAAGTATTTTTTACTAATAATAACACCTGTAATTTAAAAAAATCTAAGAGTAATGTCATTCCAGTCAAAATAATTAAAGCTGACCTATTATGCAAAATTTACTTTTCAGAGCTTTTAACCATGTCATAGTTGTTTCCCCTTCTCAATTTCCTCTTTCAAAGTTGTATTTGGAGTAATTCGTGAATGTTGGAGTAATATTTAATTGCTTATTTTCAAGAAACCATGTTGGCGATCACCCCCCTTTTTCACTGCCACCAGCAGACGCCCACTGATCTTCCTTCTCCAACTTTATTTTCTTATTCAGTGATGTGGCCTAGGATTCGGCAGCACTGCATAGTCATTTTGGTGCACATGAAAAAAAAAATCACTCCCATGCTACTCACTAGCAGTGTGATCACCAGGAATCTATCAGAGGGATCGACAGCTCCACAGCTCTGTGTTGTGATGATGTCTTTTCCTTCTGGTCACCACAGTTTTCTAATAAGGAATAGGTAATAGGTAGGAATTAGGTAAATTTAACTGAATGTTGTAAAAATTAGAATATAATATAATGATCCATAATAATAATAATAATCCACGTGTGTCATAGATCATAATTATATAACAGACACAAGCACAATATGTTTTCTTTTACAACTCCATGGAGACGAGCAAAAGTCAGATCCCCCATTAGTCATATAATTCACCTTTAACATGTTTGTCCTCACAATTTTCCTTTCCTTTGATCAGACGCTAATTGTATTGATGGTTTAATGCAGAACTGACCTATAGCACACGTTCATCTCCAAATTGTTTTCTTCAGCCCAAGGACAGAATCAAGCCACGCAAGGCTCCACTCTGCATACTGCATGCATATTATCCTCACGTATTGTTAATGAATTCATATTGCATGTGCACAAACACTCCTCTGATTGGAAAGCACCCAATCACCTCACACCAAATCAATCAGACGAGCCACTGTATTGTCACAAACCTCCCTTCGTCAGCGCCGTTCATCTATTCTTCAAGTATTTTTTTATGCCATAGATTTCTTTTCAGACTTACACAATGCTCCATCATCGTCGTCACCCTGCACTCATCCAGGCTTTAGTCTAATCAGTCATGACACAAGCACATACTATTCAATCTCCTCCAGTAGCACAGGATCAGCCCTAATGCAACCTCATTATGTGTGGCTGATTGTCAAGCAGCACCTTTGTATATTAATATGGAGTGCATTGGGTTAGACTGTGCAACAGTGGCTAATGTAATCCAGTCTACACGCCTCCCCATTTTACTAAGTGATAGACCCAAAAAATGGAGACGTTTGTTTTTTCCTAAATCTAGAGGTTCCATATTACGCTATTTCTGATCTATATTATAATATACTCATACACAAACTTAGTTGTAGTTGTGTTTGTTTCATTCACACATGTTGAACACACAAAATCTGCAAGTTAAGGCAGTGTTCTTCTCTACAACTGAAAACACTCTGTTCCACCTTGTCATGTGGTAATACAGGGAGGGCTCTTCTGTTTTTTGTTTTTTTTTTAAGCTCGATACAACTTCAGTAGACACAGGCAATTATACAAATGATTCTAGTGAACAAAAGGTGAGAGGTAGCTGTTAACTTCAAAACGACTGCTTCATAATGGAACAGAGCATTTTGAGCATTGGAGATGTCGACGGACTAATTATAAAAGATTATTCAAACATGTAAACATGAAAACTCCATCATAAAGACTGACCGATCCTCAAATGAGCTTGTGCCGTTACACCTCTGCTCTGAGAAAGCATTGGGCCAGAAACTCCAAACTTATTAATGAACTTTATGGACTAACTTTGGTGCTTTGTATGTTATTTTGTATCCAGTGTTTTCCTTTTAAACTATGGACTGTATAATATTTGTGTCTGAAATAAATAAATAGTACTTACATAATAATAACTTAACTTTTGATGTTATAACAGGATTCTAATGTGGCTTAAAGCTCACAAGAATTGATTTTGTGTAATATAGGACCTTTAAATACAAATTGTAAGATCTTTTGTTTTCATGGAGCTACTGGGAGCACTTGGCTTGGGCAAATATATTAGCTTCACATTATGAGAGTTAGTCGAGATAGTGTCCACTCCACACAGCTGCATTTTAAAAGCATGACAGAAATGGCTCAATAATGGACTTTCTCATAATAATCAGTGCGGCGAGACAGAAGAGATGGACATGAAGTAGACAAAGTTAATTTTAACCAGCGCAGACAAACCAAAAGTTGAATATTTCAGCTGATAAAACTGCTCCAGCCATCATGCTCAGATTGAGATTTATGCTTGTACCACATAAGGCATTGGCCCTCTCATTATCTGACATGATTTATAATTCAATATTTGTCATTGTGACAAGCAGCAGACTTCTGGAGAATCTGAAGGTGATTAGAACAGTGTGTGTGTTCCCATTGATGACAGATTTACACCGCTCCTGCTGATTCTCATTTGTTGGGCTCTCTAATACGACTGCAGGGCTTGGCAAAACAAACCCTGCTTCTACCAAGTGTCCTTCGTACAAAAGGACACTGGTAAGCACATAAATGTATTTTTTGTTGCAAAATGTTTCAATATATCATAATAAACAACCATTATACAATTTATAACATTTTCTTTCAGGTAACAACACAAAGAACCTGTCCTTCTCTGATGTTTTTTTTTTTTTTTTTTTTTTAAATTAAACAATTTTGGTTGTAAAAACAGTACACATTTTACAAGGCAAAATACAGATATCATAAGATATCATCAGTAAATGAAATCAAAAGAAAAGAAAGTACCAGGGGGAGAAGAAAATAAGAATAAAGAAGTACAATTAGGCTGAAACTAGTTTTGAAACTAGATGCTCATTTGAGGAAGTACTGATACAAAATAAGTCACACTCAGTGGACAGAAATGACCCTTTCCTGATTAGCTTTAGAATGATCTGTATCAGAACAATTATATAAAAAAACATATACACCATGGATTATATAAAGAAGTGGACTAAGGGAGTGTGACATCACCCATAGCATTTAGCTCCAGTCAAATGAAGCTCACAATGTCAGCAATTATAGGAGTGAATTTGGAGCTAGGTCCATGTTAGGAGTAGGAATTTATTTACAGACAAATTAGCAAAATAAAAAGTCAGAGATCATGTAGAGCAGGTTAATACAAACATTTTAAGACCAAAATGGCACGGCACACTGCAGCACAGTTACAGAAAGAGTGGAGGCAATATTCTAATGTTAAGTCAATTTGAAAGAGAGTTGACTGAGCCACAAGGGCCCCCATGAACAGTTCCTATTTGGAACATCATCCTTTTATATATACAGCCCATGGTATATCCCCACTATAGAACATATCTGGATGACAAGGATTACACATATATAAAACCACATGGTAATATAATTAAAGTGCAATGATTTAATGTTGAAAATCACATTCTGTTCTCTAAAGAAAGTGTTATTGTCGTATTGAAATCTGTATCAAATCACATTTTTATATCATCCTTTTCCACCTTCACCTCAAAGCCCTTTACAACATGGAACATTCATTCAACTCACCCATTCACACCAGTGTACACAGACACTAGGGGCGAGGTGGGTTAAGTGTCTTATCCAAGGACACAGCAACGGCATTCATCTGTAGGAGCTGGAATCACACCAACCTGTGGGTCATTGGATCAAACAATGATGTTTATGTTCAGAGCGGGATTTGAAGCACCAACCTTTGGATCAGTGGACAAACCAACCTTCCCAACTGGCACTGCTATATTAAGTCTATTTCTATCATAGTTGTATTATTGAGATATTACTAGGGTCATTAGTAGGGACACGTGGAGCAGATTTTGGACCCAGGGTCAGTGTCCTTTACATGGCCAGTCTAAATCTGCAGGAGCTGGACTAGAGCCAGAGCAGCTGTCTGCCTCAGCTCCCTTGTTGCACTGTTCATAGGGTGTTGCATGTTTTTGGGTGATGGGGGGAAACCGGAGTACCCGGAGGAAACATGCAAACTCCACACACAAAGGCCCGGGCGACCCGGGGATCGAACCCGCAACCTTCTTGCTGTGAGGCCTGAGTGTTGCCACTCAGCCACCGTGCCGCCTGACACTGCTATATTAAGTCTATTTCTATCATAGTTGTATTATTGAGATATTACTAGGGTCATTAGTAGGGACACGTGGAGCAGATTTTGGACCCAGGGTCAGTGTCCTTTACATGGCCAGTCTAAATCTGCAGGAGCTGGACTAGAGCCAGAGCAGCTGTCTGCCTCAGCTCACTCCTGCTGTGGCTCACATGCAGACATACTTCAATGCTCCTCACAACAAACAATTCTAAAAATATTCTCCTAATGTAATCAAGCATTATAATCTAGTAAAACACAAGTAAATAAAGCCACACATATTTACAGCATTAGACCACTTTATAATTAGCTCTGGCTGAATGGACTCCCAGTGCTAAACCTGCTTTAACAGCTACATGATCAACAAGTCCTTATTCCTGTGTACAGTAGTATTAGTAGTATTAGTAGAAGTATTAGTAGTAGTTTTCTATGTAAATCTTCTACAATCATTGTCTCTTGAGCAGCATCTCAAAGGTCCGTCATGAGCCAGCACACCTTAAAAGGACTCCTAAATCCAGTTGCTTTTATCAAGTCACTTTCTTGCACAAATTCTTTTGCTTGACAGCGATAAGCTATTCTATTTCTTTTTCCGTCTGTACTTGAGTCTTTGAACATAGAAACAAAGCAAACTGTTCAGTGAGCATCCCCAGCCTGTCACTGTGGCCATGGTTTACCCTCACACATGACGAGGCTGCTTCCTGACCCATATCTCCATGGCACTAGATTGCTCTGTAATTACCATGGCAACACGAAAAACATTGTGGGTTTCTTCCAACAATTCATTTGGGTAAATGATGCTTTTCAGTGTATATTTAAAAACGATCTTGTAATATGCAATACCTATTAAATACAGGGACACTGTTGTACATGCTAAGAACAGCACACAACATAAAGCATGTGTGTTAAGGTCAGCATAGCCCTAACATCTGTCTATAGCAGCACCCTGTGCCCTGTGGATGAAGTCTGTTTAATAATAACATGCCATAAAACTATCACTTCTCTGTCTCATTACACCTGTGTAAATATTTAATAAACCCAGTAACAAGAGCACAGACACAAATGCACATCTCAACACAAGTGAAGAGTGTTTCACCAGATGTTGTCGAATGGAAAGAAGTCATCCATTTTTTATGTTTGCAGTTGCAACGTGCAGATGAGCCGCGTCATATTTTCTTTTAGTGCACTAAATATTTCATGGAAACATTTGTAACAAATTGTCCCCCAGGGCCAATTACCATATGAGCCAAGAGAAGACGCAGCATGGTTAAGGCGCCTGAGCTGTGGCACAAATCATCCTGATAAATTCTGCTTAAATCTGCTTTTTTCTTCTGCTTCATAATCAAATGGTCATTTTATGTACATGTACATTTAAGGGTGCACTATGTGCATTTTTACACCTTCTTGTTGGAGGTTCATCACCTACTTGTTTCTATGGATATGTCACTGCTCTGCTTGGAATATTACCCAGTATGACATTAAGCATTTATTCAATTACAGGTGGTTTTATAGCTCAAAAATACCTAGAGAAACAGGCAGTCACACTGTGATCTGACCTGTAACTTAGTTAGGTTTGGTCTCCATGAAGATAGAAAGGTTTAATGCCATACTGTGAAACATTCCAGACAAAGTAGTCATATATCTATGAAGAATAGTATTTCACTGACCCTCTACCCGAAAAATTACACAATGCACCTTTAATATGTAGTCTTTTTGTTTTGGGTGTTTTTTTTGTGGATACTGTTTTCAGTCCATCTTCTACAATGTTTTGTATTGTGCAAAATTTACAATATTGGTGTTGCACTGTACATGTAACTGTTATTACCTACGCAAATATAACAAAATGGTTCACTTAGACCTTAAATAAAACTATGTTTTGACCAAATAAATGCATTTGTTTGCATGATTGGCTCACACCAGCTCCCCTCTCTCTTTCTTTCACTCTCTCTATCTATCTACCTTTTTTGTAAATGCTATCATGTCACAAGTGGTTGTCTTCTGATTCAGCCCTAATCCTTCTTATGTAAGTTTTGACCCTAGTATTTGGTATCTTCCCATCAGTTAGGCCTACATTTTGGAAGAAGCCTTAACCGTGCTTGGATAGCAAGTTTACTTTGGCAATTAGATTTATTTGTGTAATATTCCACGTATTTATTGCAAATTTCAGCTTTAGTGCAGTCAAGCCTTTCCACTACCCGCTCTCTTACTTACATGGTGATTACACCAGATCTTCAGCAGTGTTTAAAGGGCAAAGCCAGTGTCCATTCGTCCGATATGGCACATAAAACAGTCAGGCTTGAGATACATATTCAACATGACCTTTACTGTTTCCCCATACCCTATCACAGTGCATCTAACTCAAATGGAACGAATTGTAAAAATGCTTATTAAATAAATATAGGCTGAATGTAATCTGTATGTGCATCCCTAGAGCTGTATTGTTAAGGACTAAAGAGACCTGCTGTAGAGTCTGCCTCACCCCCCATTTTATCTCATCCACTTAAGTGTAATATGTTGTTCATTGTTACTGGAGCAGCTTTAAATAAATTGCTAAATGATGCCAAGGAAGGCCACGAGAATAATGCAAGAACTGTCCGTGGTGCTTAATCTACCCACTAAGCAAGGGCTCTGTCCATGGTGCTGAATCCGTCTGTTTAAGTCTTGTCTTACTTCAAAAATGCAAAAGAGAGACCTTGTTAATGTGTGTGATATTGTAGCTGCTCTGCTGACCAAACTAACCGGGTCGACTTCATTTTACGGGTTTTCTTTCTGGGTCAAATACTCCACCATCTTTCAGTTTAATTTTGCCATGTCAAGTCTCATCAGTTTTAAGAGGACTGAAATGCTGGCTTCTCCTGGGGTCCCCCACATCTCTCACACACTATAGCTGTCAAGAAGGAGCCTTTTATTCCTGTCTTCTCTTTACGCACAGACATTAGGGATCACACCAACAGCGATTTTTATATTTTTAAGTGCCAACTAGTACACCAATAAGCTCCGACATATGCTACAACTCTAAGCTGCAATCAAAACAACACTCACTTGTTACTACTCAACATTATCTCACATTTCTACCACGTTTTCAGTGGATTATAGATTCATACGCTGCACGTAACAACTTGAAGTGCAAAAAAAGGTGCTTATTTTTGGTCTAACGCAAACTTGCACGTCAGGCGTTTCTGTTTGCAATTAAGCAACAATGCGTTTTCAGTTTTGCGTAAATTCACACGTTTTTAACCATCTAGCAACGCGAGACAACTTTTCCACTATTCTCATTCATTCAAAGCATGCACCAAGCCGTTCTTACCTTGCAGGGCACGACAACTAACATCACAAGTAGAAACATGGCACTGAAAAGGTGCATGCCGGTCGAAATTATAGCGTCCTGGCTGGTGCTGCACTTCTTCTTCGCAGTTTCTTGCTCTCCCTCGTCCCCTTTTTTCACTGGGGCGGTTTCTTGAAACACTGGAGGATTTCTTTAACGCTGTGTCGGTGTCTGCGCGCCACCAACCACATCACTGGGAAGCACGGATCTCGCGTTCGGTGTCTCAGCCGAGCAAAAGCAGCCAACCGCGCGCACTAACATTGAAGA
>KN496012.1:32892-53839 GCA_000787155.1 Scartelaos histophorus
AAAAGCTTTCTTCTCCCAGTGGTGAAAAGTCGGTGCGAGCGGGACGCCGTGCAGACAGAGCCGCGTCAGTGCTGCACAATAGCGGCAGGCAGCGCTGGTGGACAGGAGCGGAGAAGGGAGGAGAGTCGCGGAGGGGAGAGTCGCAGAGGTTGGAGAGGTGAATGCTGTGATTGCGAGGTGCAGACGCTAGGAGCAGCACGACTATGTGTATGAACCCGAGTGGAACACAAGTGAAAAAACAGCGTGCCAAGTTAACGCACAATTGCCCTGGTCGATGCGAAATCCTACTATTTTTACACTAATCTGAACCAGTTGGACTTTGCGTCTTCACAAAGAGCTGCTGCGTTTTATTATGGCAGAAAACGGCGCATAATGCAAAAGCCCGAGGATAATGTCTGTCAAATCTGCATTAATGCCATCTCCATTGCATGACGCATACCCAATTAGTGGACGTCAAATAGAGGGATTCATTGGGGTTTAGTGGAAAGACAAGGCCGGTCTTTCCCCCATCATCATAATGCAGATAAGCAATGTTCTAGGCTGAGATAATAATTAGTCGATAGTAAAACTTAAGGTGATTTAGCTCCCACTGGTGTGTTATCTGTTCCCTGTAATTAGATTAACACATTGCGCAACTTTCCTCAGTCCAGAAACATATACAGCATATATATTGCAACATATAGCAAATTCTGCATACTACAGGCCTACCGTGTTTATAATTGCCTTTGCATTGCTGTTTAAAGGTCACAGCACTCACTTTTTTCCCTGCAGCACACTATATAGGAGATTTTGTCTTTTATTTCAGCTTCTCTTCTGGAGTGGTGACTGCAAATATATTGTATCCATAATGGTATGCATGTTTTTTTTTCTGACAAATGTTTTACACCAAATGCCTTTCTTGTTCCAACTATTTTTATTCAAGCTTGGGACTGGCCCAAAAACTACTTTGGCTTATGACTCCTGACTAGGTTAGGCTTGGCTATTTAATAGAACATTTTACAATCTATGTCTTCATCATCAAAAAACATACCTGGAGTTGTATTTTGTTTTATTCACCCTTGTTTAACACACAAATCTTGTGGATTTAGGCTGAGTTCTTCTCTCAAAAGTAAAACACTCTGTTCCACCTTGTGATGTCAGGTGGTGATACAGAAAGTGTCCTACTGTGTTCTTTAACTCCATACACTAGAATCATTTGGATCATTTCAGACCTGAAGATACCAGTTGCTACTGAGCTAAGGTAAAGTGCAGCTGTTAATCTAAAAACTCCCAACAATAAACCATTTTGAGCTTTTGAGATGTACACAGACTAATTATAAAGAATTACTCAAATATGGGTGAATGAAACAAAACACAACTCCAGATATATTTTGATGAGGTAGCAGCATTATCACATGGCTTAAAGCCATTTTGTCTAATATAGAACCTAATATAGAACCTTTAAATATTAATCGTCCATAAAAGCCAAATATTTGCAATCCAAAGTTTGTATATTGCAAATTCTGAGTAGTACAGAAACTGCTTCTTGTGATATATAGAATGTGGGCCTGTATAAATATGTTAAATAATGATCAGCCCAAGTCTGTGCTTGGCCCCCAGTGGCCAGAACAGCAGGGCTGGTTCATAGTGCATTCAGAAAACATTAGTAGTTCAGAAAGCCTTTATGGTTAAGCACAGTGCTGACATGCCCCACCCCTGCTGCTGCCCTCAGTGGCACAGTGCACAGCCCACTATTTTCCCAGTTGGACCAAAGCAGAATACAGTAAATCGAGTCAGTGAAAAGAGCCAATAAAAGCTTAAATAAAAGCAAGGATATATGGCATATTGTAGCTTCCTGGGGCAGCATTTTAACACATCATCTGTATTTTTGACATGTGAATAGCACCTCTGATTAATGGGGGCAAGTATGTAATATTGAATCATTGCATTAGGTCAGCGTAGTGTCCTGTTTCTAGAGGCTTGTTTATAACACAAAGTATGCCCCATTTGTCATTGTCAGAGATGTAACGTGTGCCTTTATCTTAACACATGCCCGGGAGAAAGGGCAGAATGGACCTGGAGGGGAGGTGGTGTTGTGAGAAGAAGCTTTTTGTCCCACGCTGCCACCTCTCTATGTGGGGGCTCTTGAGAAGGGCACAGATGAGCATTAATCCAGCTTCTTCAACCGTCCTATGTTTTCTCCTCTGTTTTGAATTCATAGTGCACTGATTGGTAAAGATACACTGTGTAACATTTCTAGAGGAGAGCCCACTTCCTGCTTGCCTCCATGGAAATTTTGTTGCTTTGACTAGAATGTTACACAGTATAGATCAAACCTATTTATCACAGGGGAGGCAAGCAGGTTACAGCACTATGCTAGATTACAATTCAGATCTGTGGAGAGTTACACCTTTTCACAGAAGGAATTATTGTGTTTTTGTGCAATAGAAACACCCATAATGAATAAATGATGGATTTGTCAGACTATGGAATATTCCAGGCAAAGTAATAACATCTCCATGGGTACAAGCAGATGGGAGACTCTCCACCAGAAATGTTGTGTGCACCGTGCAGACTAATGATAATCTACCTTATACTTCATATGGTAAAATATAGGCATATACATCTGCATTTGTGAATAGAGTTTACTGCTACTGTGAGGACCTGTGACTATTTTTTTTAAAATGATGCAATAAGTGGTAACGTTTGGAGAGTAAGATGAACAAAGATGATTTCGGATTTACTGAAAGCTTAAAAGTTGAGCATTTTAAAACTAAATAGATGCACTATCACTGCCATCTATATCTAGTCAGTACCGTATTTTTCGGGACCGGATTATAAGGCGCAGTAACAAATAATATGTCAGTTGTGTCATTGTCCACACATAAGGAGCATCGGATTATAAGGCGCAATAAGCGAAACAAAACGCGTGTTGGATAAATCGAACTTTATTCAGGTAATTTACAATAACTCTCAGTTGTAGCTAACACAAAAATACAAGTTTAACAGTTGGTGATTTGGGCATCAAACATGCCCGGATCCCTCTCAACATTGTTCAGTTTTAACACAAAAATATAAAAATACAAAACCTGAAATCTGCATGGTAATCCTGGCATTTTGGGTCCTTGTACAGCACACGGCAGAACTACCGGTATGTTGCACAGTCGCCCTATATGTTGCCAACATATTACTCCTCCTGACTCGCCCACTAATACATTATTAGCCGTAATGTTACAACATAAAATCGGTTGGAGGTTAAACACAACCAAAGGTCATACATAAGGCCACTGTTGATTTTTGGGAAAATGTAATTATTTTAGATGCGCCTTATAGTCTGAAAAATACGGTACATGTTCTTATTTGGTACATTTACATGGCAAATCAGAGACTAAAATAGAACCTGATTTTAAGGTCTGATTTTTAGAGTCTGTTTTATTTTCAAAACAAATCTGATCATGAACAACATCTGGTGACACATGTCAGTGAATCAATTGATTTTTTTTAGTTACTGTTGTATTTGGAAGACAAACTAACTCTTGCAATCTTTAACATTTTCTTTTTCATTTTTGTCCATTTTGTTTTTGCCCAATTTTACCTAATTTGTCAAAACCAGATGTAATCATAGATTTCTTTTGTGTTTCTACCCATAGCCAGTGTCATCATAAATAAAAAGACAGATCTGTAATTTGTTTCATATTTTGAATGAAATCTCATATTTTTATGGATAGTATAAAATGAGTGGAATGACATAAAGGTCATTACCCCAGAGTTCACAGACTAACTGGATTAGTCCATCAGAACATATCTGCTCTCAGCTTCTGATTATTATTGATCTTTATAATGTCTGTCCTCCTCTTGAGTTATTACACAGCAGGGTTATGGCTGCTCTCCTCATGGCAGTATACACTGTACTCTAGATTTGTGGCTCTAATGAGTAATACTGATTGCGTAAAATGCCATGCTTAATGTTTATTGGACACACAAGACACATTCCTAGAAATCACACTTGAAAATGTCGATAAACAGCCAGATGGAGGAGTGTTAACCCTGACACTCCAAGATAACACAGATATTTAGTGCAAAAGCTGCATGCAAACATTTCCCAGCATGCCCCTCACCGCCGACAGCCATGTTTCCTAATGACTCTCTAATCAACTTGTGCCTGTGTAAACAGCATGTTGCACCTCATTCAGTTTTCCCAAGAGCGCCTATGTAAAGCCCACAGAGCACCATAGATACATACACACCCTGCTGAGCTGCGCTAACTGCACATATAGCACTGTTCCTCTTCATTACAACACTCTTTGTTACTTTTTCACTCTCTATTTACCATCTACTTGAAAAAAATGAGCAACTACATTTCAGGCCCATGCCATTATGGAAGGTAATGTATTGCATAGAAGAATCATTATTATCATACTGTTGTGAAATGTGATGGTTATAGCAAATGGCAGAGATTCAACTATGCAAAGCTTTATAGTATTAAGCTATTACATCTATCAAATATAGGTGTATTGTATTACATGTATATGTACAAATTAGCATAATTATAATAATCTTACCTAAAGGCTAAGTAGGACTTTATTAAAACAATGCTTCTGGCATGCATACATTTTTGTTCATGTTTGTTTATTTGAAATGACTAGGAAGGCTTACTTTATTGTTGCAGTAAAACAATATTTTTCTCTACAACAGAGTTGTATTCTAGTCTACATTGTTCATGCGAGTCGATCTTTGGGTCGGGAGGTTAAGAGTGCTCTGTTACCATGGAGATGCTCCTGTAAGTGGCCAAAGGGGAAGGTGTGAAGCGTCTATGTGTCTGTCTGAAGATGGAATTAAACATGGCATTTTGCTCCCCCCTTTGAATCGTCTCACTTTATACCTGCATGTATCCACGGCAACCAGGGGCAAGGACAACAGAGGACTTTAGCAGGGTTTTCCACATAAGACGTCCTGTCATGCTTCATGCCCATTTTTCTGCTTAATTCACCAAACATCATCAATCTCCATCTAGAGGAAGTGAACCATAATAAGCTCACATCGCTATAAAACTGAGGAAATTAGGGTTATTTAAGGTTCTATATTATGCTAAATTAACACAAGAATGAACAAGAATGTTGTTACCTCCTCAAAATCATACCTGGTGTTTTGTTTCATTCACACATGTGAGTATTAGACTGTCTTCATGTCCAATTTAACAGCTACCTTTCACCTTTTGTTCAGTATAAATGAGCAATTCCAGGTCTGATTTTCTGTTCAGAGAAGGGCTCAGCCTAAATATGAAGGTTTTGTGTGTTTAACATTTGCAAATCAAACAAAGCCCAACTCCAGGTATAATTTTGTTGAGGAAACATTATAACATAGACTCAGTACTCAGAAAGCCCAGTCTATTCTTAGGTACTTGTGTGAAAAGTTTGAGAGCCACTGCATTTCCACTTTAATTTAAAAGAAATATCTGTAGCACTTCATAAGAACTACACCTAGCTTTAGCCTTAATAAAGCATTAACTAAGACTTATTTCATAATTAGTTATTAAAAGTCATATACTATGCAAAATGGAGTCTTGTGAGCTTTGAGCCATGTTAAAATGTTATCTCATGAAAACATACCAGGAGTTATGATTTGTTTTACTCATGCATGTTTGAATAATCCTTTATTATTAGTGCGTCTACATCTCCAAAGCTCAAAATGTTCTGTTCCACCTTGTGATGTCATACAGTGGTGTGTCTCAAGTTAACAGCTAACATTTACCTTTAGCTCAGTAGAGATTAGATTAGAAATTCCAGAGCTAAAATTCTCTAAATGAGCTTAAAAACAAACTGGAGCACTTCCTGTGGTATGACATGATCTGTTTTCTTGTACATGACATCACAAGGTGGAACAGTGTTTTTGGTTTGAAAGGAGAACTCCTAAACTCCTAAGTATGTTTAGTTTGTGTCAAACATGTGTGAATGAAACAAAATGCAATGATGTTAGTGATGAGGAAACAGCATTATACCATAGATCAGATCATAGTGTAATATGGACCCTGTGAGAATAATTCAGGCTTTGTTAAACTATTGTTAAACTATTTGTTCATTATTGAATTGTACTTTCTTGAACAAAGCATTGCTCATGCTTTATCAAGGTTATTATAAGTGTAGTTATTATAAAGTGTTATAAAGTGTTCCATTCCCAACATTTGTGGAACAAATTTTGTGGCAAATGTTCTGTATCTATCTTGTATAACACTAAATCAGTTGAAGTTATAAATTGTCCCTTTTCTATGCTGTGCGCCTGTTGTACCACATTATTCGGCAAATATCATCAATCACAGTGAAGCTGATGTGTATGCAGCCTGCTCATGCCACTGAAAACAAAACCAAAGCAAAGCACTGGCCTCCAAAGACCTATATAAACACTAACAGACTGGCAGCAATTCACATCCGCAATGCCAAGAGGTGCATCTTTTAAGTGAGGCCACCTGGAGCAAAACAAAAATACATGCATTTTTCAAAAACATCCTTTTGCTTTTTTCTTCCACCTTTTATATTTCCATCCCTGTGTTTACACTCAGTACAGATGTTTAATACTTCATAGCCCACATTTTTGGTTTAATTGGTTGAAAAGATTATGCACAATGCATGTTAAAAAAACACAAGCAAGCTGAAGTCCACATCGCCCGCAGCAACACAAAACCAGCAGCTATTTGTTGTTGACATTTTCCCTGCTGCTTTTTCTGCTCCATTGAAACAGTGGCACATTCATGTTTGTAAGCGTCTGTGCTTTTTTCACTCTGCAGCCTCATATTACAGCAAACTTTGTGCACATCTCACGGCTTGTAAGCACATAAATGTGAACGGGAGTGTAGTAATCTTTGTGCAACTGGAAAATGACTGTATTGATGTTGCTGTACTGGAAGTAAGGTTGTTTGAGGGAGGATTTAGTATTTCATACTAAAATATGACAAATAGACGAAATTGAACACAAAGCTAGATTGTGAATTGTTCACCTTTGTTTCCTACTGTTTCTGCATTTGCTGTCATTGCAGGATAGGGCTGAAAATATTATGTCTTCTTATGGTTTATAATTGTACTTCATGTTCCAAAAATAGACCATATAACGAAGTGGACTAAGCGAGTGTGACGTCACCCCCAAACTGAAAGACTAGAAGACTTTTGAGTCACTGATACAGCTAATGTCATTGTCATTCTTTGGGAGTGTGAAGCAAACTGGAGGCACTGCTCTGTTAGAAGCTGCTACTCAAATTAGACTTAATCTGAATTTTATTTTAACCAGGAAAAACATACAGCTCATTTCATACAATCCAACAGTCCCCTTCTTATGTCCTTTAAACTGCACATGCTGCACTTCTTAGTCTGTTAAAAACCCATGTTATGATGTGTTGGCTCAAAAAACAAAAAGTTTTAAAAACTGCTTCAAACTGCTCCAAGAGCTTGTGAAGATAACTGAAAGTATTGATCAGAAGTGCTCTTTTACTCAAATCTGTATTTTTAACACAATATGACCAGAAAGAGCAGAAACTAGAACAGATGAGTTGATGTGCTGTTAAATAAGTCTCTCAGACATAACATTAATGTTAGTTCCAAAAATAGACCATGTAACGAAGTGGACTAAGCGAGTGTGACGTCACCCAAAGTGTTCAGTGCCAAAGCTTGTGATGTTAGTGATTACGGGGCAAATCTGGAGCCAGGCTCTATATTTGCCTTTAATGGGCAAAGTGATGGGAAAAAGCACGGGTTAATACAAACATTTTAAGACCAAAATGACGAGGCTCATATCAGCACTTACAGACAGAAGGGCCACAATATTTCAATGTAAATCAATGGGAGCCGGGGTCAGAAGGAACCGGAAGCACCCCCATGTAATCATACATTATATATGTACAGTCTATGGTTCCAACCAAGCTAGTAT
The DNA here is from genome assembly GCA_000787155.1 of Scartelaos histophorus. Lineage (NCBI taxonomy): Eukaryota > Metazoa > Chordata > Actinopteri > Gobiiformes > Gobiidae > Scartelaos > Scartelaos histophorus. Next base: position 40,786 of record KN496012.1, read on the forward strand.
TAACAGTTTTTCAGTCACTTGCACCTTTCAAAATCAAGCACCTAAACAGGAACATGAATCCGCATATTGGTCACACTGATCCTGAAAAAGTCTTGGAAAAAAATCCATCTTTTTCTTTTTCTTGAGTTTTCAGATGATCTTAACACTTTTTTGTCTGTGTTTGTTAATGTGGCATTGAGTCACCATGGAAAGTGTTGAATATTCCACCCGTAGAAGGGTTCGGGTTAGAACACCCCCAGCTCGGTGACTCTGTGAAGTATCAAGTGACATTTGACGGCTTGAGATTTTGGCCACCGTCATCTTGTATCTTGTTATAGTCGAAACAGTCGGTTTATTGGTCTTTGTCTATGCTGATACATTATATGGAAACACCCATTAATAAGAAACATGTTTATACCAAATTGTATTCCACTTTAGACAGAGGGTCTTAGATAAAACAGATATTAGAAAAAATGCAAGTAAAAAACTAATGGAATGAAAATTGCAATAGCAGTGCTTGGGTCCATTAGTTTGCCCCTGAATAGAACGTACACTGAAAGCACTTTAGGTTATGAATGTCTCTATTCTCTGGAACCGCATTGACCAAGCTTGTCTGTGACAGCCCTGTACTTCAACTGAGAGGAGGGGCAGTTAGCACAACTCTTCAACTGTACCTCAACCTTTTGTTAACCTACTCTTCTCACTGTAATTTATCTCAGTGCATCCTTTCGACTCAGCAATTGGCTGCATGGTCCTCTCATAGTTGGTATCTCTTCTCTCACTCTTCTCTGTGTCACTGTGCTTTTGTGGAGCCTGTTGTATTCACAAGACAAGATCCTGGCTGAGTGGGAAAGAGCAAGAGAGACACTAGTGGGATAAAAGAATGGTTTTACATAATTAAACAGATAGAAGTGATTACAGAGGCTTATCCACAGAGCACGAACTGCGCACATCCAGCCTCATTATGAAGTTAAAGACTCAAACTGTCGCTGATGGCTTAATTACAGTTTCACAGTAGAACCAATGTTTTAGCACCCGTGCAACAGTTTACACCAAACAAGATAAGGATGTGTGAACTCTCCTCTAGTCTAAAATGAGGCTCTGCCCCTACATAGTTTCTACAGGATTTCCATGAAAAAATATTATTGCCCCATCAGGATTCTTTCAACTTTGTATCATAGCTGCTCTAAAAGGGAAAGACTGTAAAGGTGGAATTATTATGATGAGAGAATATTGTAGCCCCCAAAGAAAACAAATAACTTATGTAAAATGTGTTGATAAAGTTTTAAATTAAATAAATTACAACCATGTTTCTGTGGCGCATTAGAGTGTTGTTGTTGCTGTTGTTGGCAGATACAAAGAATGCACTAGCTCTAGTTTTTCAAGACTTCTTCTAAACTTATGGTCATGTAAATTGGACTCCTGTAATGTGTGGATTCTGTACAGTCCCTGGCAGTTCCTTGACAGTTCTCTGAGGCACATAGAGGAGCAGCAGCAGTAGCAGCAGCAGCAGCAGGAGACTGTGGACTCAGCACTCCTCATCAGAGTGAGCCTGAGCACTGGACTGTCTCTGCATTATTGAATCACTGAGCAGCCTCCAAACCTCACACTGGACACGACCTGGAGGAACATGCAGATTTGATGAATCTATATTTTCACTAGGACATTGTGAAGCAAAAGAACAGTGCTGATTGCATTAGATATGGACTCTGAAACACTGCTCATGTTATAGCATGATGACTTGACGGGATGTCCTAGAATGTGCTTTATATTACATGCAGTATCACACCTCACACAGTCCAAATGCACATACGTGTGCACGCTGCACGCTTTCTCCCCTCAAGGCCTTCATTAGATAAAAGGAAAACAGCTCTTTCCTGAGCTGCAGTGCAATTATTCAGTGTAGTCGACCATGTCTGTGTGTGACAAAGCAAATTGCTTTTTCACTGTGCTGTTCCTGATACAGATAGAGCTTTGAGAATCTGAAGGGGCTTCGCACCACTGCTCCCACCATGACAGATATGGCACTTATTTACCCCTATGTGTGTCCATGTTTACACACCACTCCACTAATGCTGGGCATTTCTGTGCGCTACTGCTGTTCTCCTCTTGTTTATGGCGATCAATCAGCTTAGTGCATTTCAGTCAAATCTGCTGTGATTGATAGCGGCCCACTGTAATATACAGCATTATAGTGTGCATCAGAGGGGATTAATACTTCTGTTTGCCTCGGATCATTTTTCTAAGCTCACACAGACAATTGTGTTAAGCATTGTCTGCTGATGCTGATCTGTTTATTATCTGATACATTTGCATTTGATTTTATGTCCAAATTGGGCACAGATATTACTAAGATATATAATGTGATTCAGTAGCCTATATCATACATCTAGAAATGGTATACAGCCATTATTTATAAGTCAAGAAAAACACAACAATGATCTAAACCCTAAGAATGACATAGGTACTGTTGCAGTATTCATCCATGTATAATCCGGTATCAGTATTCCTCTAAGGACTGAGGGGCAGAACCATTGTCAAACAGGCCTATGATTAACCCTATGAGCATCACTGTTCAGTCAAATGTTTTTTTTCATCTATGTTTCTTCTTTATTACCAGGATTATTTACTTTGTAGATTCTCACCCAATACATGAGAATTATGAATGAACACATGTGGAATGTAGCAAACAAAAATAAAGTCAAAATAGCTACAAACTTGTCTCAGATTAAAACATGAAAAATAAAATTAAAAGTAGGCACCTTTAGCTCTGAACCCTGGTTCATTGTTTGACCCTGACATGCCTGTGAAGTGAAAAGACTTCATCATCAAGCTCACTGAGAAAAAGTCAACAGTTTGCAACACTGTCAACAAAGCAAAAGGTTTGAGGATTTGAATGTGCAATATAAAAAGTATTTAGCAGGCATGTTTTTGCTTCTTTGATATATAATTCCGTATATTATGCACAATATAGTCGATGTCTTCGATCTAAAATGTAGAAAATAGTAAATATAAATGGAAAAAACATTGAATGAGAAGTTGTGTCCAAGCTTTTGACTGGTAGTGTAGATTATGTCAGTGACTAAAGACGTTCACTGTTATGACCAAAGCTATATTGGTTTAATTAGCCTGAAAACGCTCCATAGAAAACAGTCTTTCTCAGGTGTGTCAGATAATTATCCTTGCTGTCATGTTAAGGCAGGTGAGAGAGGACTTCATGGCCTTTATTTATCTTCTCTCTGTTCCCTCCAGTAGATCTCAATCGATAAGAAAAACTGGGAGCTGGAGACAGACAGAGACCAAGCCAAGCGCACAGAGCCAGAGCGGAGCGAGTACAAGGACAGAGCAGAATTTATGTGCACTGCTGTGGGTCTGTGGCCACACACTACAAGACGAATGCTTCTGAGGTGCTCCTGAGTCTCCCCTGTGATTATCCAGCACCTCCATTGATTTTGTAATGATTTTGGCTGTCGCTGAGATATTGGCTGGTCATAGGTGTTCTTGGTTTATGATGACACTTACAGCTGATAGGAAAAGAAAACCAACAATAAATACTACAGTTATAGGGAGAAGCTTTATTTTGTAGTTTGTTTAACACGAGAGGATGCAGGAGTCAGTTTGAGTATTGCACATTGGCCTGTCAATCATTTGCTCAATCGAAGACAATGGTTATATTATTTAATTGCAAAATTAAGTTCACATAAAAAAGGAAGTTACTCTCTTGAGGGTAATCTACTTCTGGATTTATTTATATTAACATGCAATTATATACAGATTGTAGTTTCTAATTAATATATCAAGATGTGAGTAATTCTTGCAATGTTTTTGCTCAAAAATGTTTTTTATTGTTCTTCTATCCACCACCCTCTTGTCTCCACACGTTTTTTGCCTGTAATTTCCACAAAATGGGTTTATCGTGCATTTATGTTGCTTTTAATGTTTTTTTTAACTAAAATATACATTGAAAAGCATTCTTACTGTGAAAGGGCTCGCCTCTCCGTGATTTGACCTTGTAATGTCACATGTCATGACAGATTAGTTTAATGTCACACTGTGGAACATTCCAGGCAAAGCAAAAACTGGTTTTAGAGCCTCTATTAGAAAAGTTCAACGTTCAGCTGTATGTCTAATGCTGCAAACATGTCTTTTGCCACAGGTTGTCAAGCCAACAGGAAAACAAAACATGTGATGATAAAAATGGCAACATAGATTTTTTTTTTTACCAGTGATGCTGCTTTTCATCATCCTCCTTTCAAGCTAATTTATAAAAATAGAATGATAAAATGATCCACTCAAGTTACAGTTCAACAAAACTTGCACTGCTAGCCTATTATCCATATCCATAAGGACTTGGCTTTGAGCATTACAAAAATATTCATGATTTATGATTGTCAGTTCTAACCGTATGTGCCTAGAATATTTAATCTACTCCACTGTATTGTATTGTAGTGGCACTCATACTGTGAGGAGAGATGGAAAAAGTACATGAGAGGTTGGCAACGACATTGAAGGATTGCAAGATTTCAGATTGTTTGGTCCTATATAATATTCAGGAGAGGCAGGCAGGGAAGCTAGATCTAAAGTAAGGTTGAGCAGGAGCCCCGTAGAAGCCGCTGACCACTGTAATTATTCTGCATTTTCTTCAAAAATCTCCACAACATTGTGATCAGCTCCCGGGGGACCTAACTCTCAACTCATTTTCTCTGAGATTCAATTCTGTGCTATCCGCCGCTGTCTTTTACATATAAAACACTTTCTCAATTATTCCTGCGACGTTCATATCTGTATTACGTGGCACGCTCGGCTATTCAAAGTGACTGCTCATTTGGCCCCTCTCTGCTGTGACTAGAATCAATCGGAGGCTCATTGGAAGACAGTGCAGCAGGATAGAGTGTGTGGAGTGTGTGGAGACTGGACACTATAAAAGGAGAGAGTGAAGAGGGATGGAGCGGGTGAAAGGGTTATGTCATTATATGCGCCTGTGATACCAAAGAAGTGGACGGGCCATTCCAATTTGCAGGTCTAGTTCATTTTTACCATTTGTTATTACCATTATTACATGAATAAAACTACAGATTGTTTGTTTAGTTTGTGCTATAACTTAAATAGATTTTGAATACTGTCATATTTAAGTCAGATCTTTAAAACAGAGTGCAACTTGAAATAGCTTTTGATAATGCTGTTACCTCCTCAAAACATGTCTGGAGTTTTGTTTCATTTACTATTTAAGCAATCCTGATTTTAATCTACATCTTGAAAGTTCAAAATGCTCTGTTCCACCTTGTGATGTCATCAAGTTGTAGTTAACAGCGACTTTTACCTTTAGTTCTGCAGAGATTGACGCTTCCAGAGCTGCATGTATCCAAATGATTCTAGTGAAGGTGTATGGAGTTTAAAAACACAGTGGAGCCCTCTATTACCAAATGACGTCACAAGGTGGAGCGGAGTGTTTTCTCTTAAAAGAAGAACTCACAGGGTTTGTGTGCTAAACATATGGAATGAAACAAAACACAACTTCAAGTAATATTTGTGAGGAAACAACATTATGACATAGATCAGAAAATAGCATAAAATATGGGCCCTTTAAATATTAAAACAAATTCAGGCATAAAAATATCATGTATATACTGTATTAAGTGCAACAAACAATATAATTTTTTCTAGTGGACTGTCAACCTTCTGCTTGTCTCCATGGAAATGTTATTTCTTTGGCTGACTCTTCTTATTCTTATATGTTCTTAAACTTATCACTTATCATCATGTATTCACAATATGTGCTGTTATTTCTTCAAAATACATTGAAAAACATGTATTTTACTGTTGGCTCTCCGCAAATCTAACTCGGTTTGGTGTCACCTTCCAGAAAGTTACATAGTGCAGCTTTAAAACAGGATTTAGCTTCTTTGGATGTCTGATGCAAAGGCAGTATTTTTTCATTTTCTCTGAACTTTTCCAAATGTAGTGAACAGCTGCTGGCACTGTGGAGCGTTCATGAGTGGACTTGGGTTTATTCAGTACTGTATATGCAAATGGTTCATGTTAATATGCAGTTATTTTCTTGCAGTGATTTCTATGCAAAGGTCCAAGTTGGCCACATGTATTTAAGAAGAGCTATGAAGGACTTGCACTCATCTGAAGCCTGTCTCATGTCTCAGGTCGTCCTTGACTATTACCTGCTGTCTTTGCAATTTCCTGGCTGAGCTGGGCTGCCTTGTATGCCTCGCGGTCAGGTCATTTGTCAACATCTAAGTAGAATTTGTGTTACGCTTGTAGTTATAGTGACAGGCAGATAAATACAGCACAAAACCAAGTCTGCATTTGCTCCTGAATGTTATTGACAAACACTTGTGGCGTTTAACCCAACTGTTAAGCAATTATATTTCTCCCGTACACTCCGGTTTGTACAGGCTAAGAATACACACAGACTCTGGGCAGGCATAAAGGATTTTTGTTCCCCAGTTCCTAAAACAGCACAGCTTCTCTCGCGCTTGTTAGGTTTTGACTGTGCCTGTCAATAAAGTGTTTTCAAAATAGAGCTAGTGCAGAGGAATCAAAACATATTTGTTATTATGTGTAAAACAGGGTTCAGTCTGAAAACAATCACTTAAGGGAAAGAATATTTCTAGCGAGGAAATTTAGTGCTCCTACTTGTTCTATTTGTGTAAAGTGTTTTAAAATCAATCATCTGTTTTGTCAGATTTGAAATATTATTTTTCTTTTTTTCTTCTTTTCAGGGGTTGCTGCATAAAATAATCTTTACACCCGTTTAGTAAACTACATATAATGTTGGAAATTTCTCTCTTTGTGCTCTTCCCCCTACATATCCATGCCAACCAAATCATTTACATTCAAATTATCCACAATTTTAATTCAATATACATTTTCCCCCCATTAGAATACTTACTGAAAAAGGGAAGCAAAAATATTTTGTCAACCTCAAAAAAAGTACTTTTTGTTTGATCCTCAGTTCCCTCATGGGAAGAATACTTTGACATACAACATACTACCTGCATTCAAATGTATTTTATTATGTATTCCATTACATGGGCCACATAGAGTACTGTATTCTGAATAGTTTGAATATTTTTTCACTGAGTTGCATTATATTGAGTATATTGATATATAGAGTGTGTAGAGTTTGTTTTGCATTAACTTCTTGTCTAATTAGAGATGAAAAATCACCCACTCACGCAGAGCTGTGTTCACTTTTTTCTCACTTATACTGTGCAGTTTAAAGCCAAAATTGTGTGATGAAGTACTACTATGTATTCCTTTTAATTTAGGAAATTAACTGTATTCTAAATACTACCATATGAAAAAGTAACTGTACTACAGCTGCTTAAAATGAGTATAGATAATACGTATTCTCGATACATGTATTCAGTTACTTAACAGAACTGCTCATGGTATCTTTGCAACACCAACAACACCAGAGTTTATTTAATTGATAATTGTGTTGTGTATTTATTAATAGCTTAATTTCATCAACACAATTTGACAGTCATTAAACCGTCCTTGAACAAAGGGTTAAAAATCCTCCCATTATCCCTGTCTTACACAGATTATGGCTTTTAGCACCACATAAATTCACTGAAGTGCACTCAACACAATAACTAGGTCGCCTTGTAATAGAATTTTAACATTCTTTGCGGGTTATTAAATTTAAAGAAAGTCAGACAAACTCGGGGGATTGAAAACTTTTAAAGGGAATATTCCTTTGCTGCTCGTGCTTTAAAACGATCATCTTTTTCATTGCAGAAGCCTCAATATTTACATGTACCAGGTGTCTGTGTGTGAGTATGTGTGCGTGCGTTTATGCAGGGTTGTATTCCATTGGGAGCTATGGGAGCACTATGGGAGAGTGCATGTGTGTTAGGCCCAGGGGGATACAGATGAAGGGGGATACAAACTCGTGGGTTAGCTGGTGCAGGCTGTGGAGTGTATATAAGTATGTATTGGTGTGTACTGAGGGGCTGCTCCTGTCTGCACCTGACAGACAGTCTCCTGGTTAATGAGCAGCTGTCGACCATCACTATTCATGAGTGCCGTCAGTGAGCTGCTCTCTGCCCCGGCACTCCAACCAGAAAACCCCTTATTACCACTGCACAGGTATACACAGTGTAGTCTATACAAGCAGCCCTGGAAATGACTACTGCAGAGAGGATGACAGGATACAAAGTCACTTTGGTCATTGAGAAAAAGAGATTCTCACTGGTTACTGCATCAAATACATCTTAAATTTAACAAAGTGTCCTTTTATGTTTGCCTTTTCACTGCTGTAAGTGGGATTAAATAACAATCGTTCTTTTAGAAGAGCCTCTAAATGGATACTTCTTCTTATTTGGATCAGCTCTTGTTTTGTAGGTTTTATTTTACCAAAATGCCTTAGTGAAGCCTTCTCAAATCTCTTCTTGAATGTTGTATAGATATTTTTACTCATAAAACACCATGTTTGTTTTGGTATGAACAGCCCATGTGTTTCTCTGATTGGTTAATCTGTTTGTCAGTCATGCTCAGAGACGGTTCCCTGCCGAAAGATTTTTTTTTAAGTATTGTGAAAGCTTATGGTCTTGGCCTGCCAGGAAAAATAAGCAGTGAGTGTTTGGTTGTTGCAATTTTGTGTAAAGTTTTTTGTGTGTAACCAGTGAGTTGCAGTGCTGTTGAAACGGAAATAGTAGCAAATAATAATGAATGATGCTCTAAGATAGTGTTATTAGAATTAAGTTTGATAATCTCTATTTGTTGACTAGTTCAGATATGAATTTATTACCTCAAATGTTGAAATAAAGTCTTAGAAAATGTGTGCAAATGCGATATTCCACTTCCTTCTCTGAGCTCACCGTCGTCCTATAAATAGAATAACTATTTTTAACCAAAGAGCAGAAGTTCAAACAGAGAAAGATCTCATCAGACAAATATTACCTGCAGTCCTTTTCAGAGCCGTTTTATTAAGAGTGGTAGAAAGACTCTGACCACACAGCGAGGCCAATGAAATCAAACGCACCCGTGACGGCTCCTTTTAGAGATTTGTTTATCTTGGTCTTCACTAAAGGTCTCAGTCTCTCTATTTCTCTGCTGCTTTCATTTGGAAATTATGCCTTAGAAATGTACAGCTGAGAGTAAACAGTGATTTTGGTGCATCATCTGCATGCATATGTAGATTTGGACATTATCTACTGTGCAGTGATTATGGAGCGGATGCTGTTGATAGGGTCAGAACTATAAGGTTTTCCATTTTTATTTCCTACATAAACAAATGTGACTAGACTGGAGAGTGGACAGTGCTTCCTCGAATAGGGGGGCAAGGACACAGAAGTCACTATACCGTACTTATATAACTGCGTTTGTTGGAAGAATCCACAATACTTAGGTACCTGAGGAGCTTGGAGTTTAAAGTGCCTGTGACAGGTTTTTACGACTCTCTAATTTCTACTTCATTCAGTGAAATAATACATGTTGTAAATATAAAATAGGACTATAGTTCTACACAAATCAAGAAACAGTTTGCAAAGAAAAGTTTAAAAATAAGTTGGAAATTACAGGAAGTCTAGACTGTAGAAGTAGAGACGTACTGATACTGACATACATCACACAAAGAAGAATTCTGTTCAAAAGTTTGGCACAATTTACACACTTTTTTCATTATTTCAACAAAATAACAATGTCTTCTTGCGTTTACTGGTGTGATGGCACGATTTCCAACCAGGAATTAAAATTTGAAACCTAAAAAATGGCAAAAGTAGAGAAAAAAGAAGTAAAATCTGAAATATTGTGATCTTAACTGTGCTCTCATAAACCTTTTGCACATTGTTAGTATTCACATGCATTTTTGCAAAGACTTCTTTTACAAACGCTTCTCTTCCGCCAGCTTTAATAAACGGGCTTTCCTATCCTTCACTAAAGCACAGTTCATTTATGTATTTATGTATATCTATTAAACACATGCATTTTGTGATGAATTAAAGGCCAAAGGTTCTGAAGGCGCGTGATGAAAAGATGAGAGATAATACGTGAAAAACGCAGGGCTGCACATATTATTCCCCGTTGGAAATGCAAAAGTGTTGCTTGATGTCTCAGGTGGAGTTTGAATTATTAAGGGATGTGAGAGCCAGGCACGGGTGTACTCATTACTGGCAACATATGAAAGCATAATTCAAATGGTGGCACCAACAACTAGAGGGAATGAGATGTTTCTGTGGCCTGTAAGTGATACCCGGACCTATCTGCTTCTCTTATTCAACTACATGGATTACTTCACAGTCCAATCTTCTACTGGTGGTGAAAATCCATCTCCAAAAGCTACGCAATTTCACCAGCTAGAACCTCGCTTGAATTAAATGAGGCTTTGACGAGCGATACGTTTCCTCTCCTCTCTTTTACTTTTTCTAAGCTCACCTCTGCCAACGACTATTTATAAATGTCCACAAGCGTGTTGAAAAATTGCTTGTCTCATTCTCTGACATTGAGAAACAACCTCGACGGGGCTATTAAGGTCCGGCCGCAATGATCATTTAGTGACATAGAAGGATGGAGTGAGCGAGGTGGAGGTGAGGAGAGGTTGAGGATTTCTTTAACATTCAAGATGGTCGACATGGGTAACCAGTCTCGTAAAGGTGAATGGAGGATGATGACTTGCTCTGACTCGGAGCTGAGGTCCGTGCCAGCCAGGAGTGCTTTTGCGCCCTGATGCGCTCTGTCTCTCTCCGTCTCTTTCTCTCTCTCCTCCGCTCCCGGGCCTGATTTATGGGGGAAAATCATCTTTATTGAGCGATGGGGTCATGTTGCTTCCACTCTCAAGCTCACATTCACTCAGTAAGAAATCATAACACACACCAAATGAAACTTACAGCTCCTCTGAGAGTGTTTCTGCTCTGATATTTACAGATAAGGCTTGGTCAATACTCTAGTTTTAATGGTGTAAAGGTAATGGCAATTAATTACATCAAAACAACTCATAAATAATTGATTTCATGGTCTGGGTGTTGTTTGTAGGTCCAAATATGTATCTAATGTTCAGTTAAAAGTTCACTAACCACCTGCTTGGCTTCATGAAAATGTTAAAATCTTTCCTATTGCTCCATTCTATGCCTTTAAACCCTCCCATTGCCACTGTAACAAGCAGTTCACAGTAGAAATTCATGTTTTTTATTTTTGTGCAAAAGTGCATTGTGTAACTTTTCTCATGGAGGGTCCATCAAATGCTTTTCTTCATGGAGATGTTATTGCTTTTGGCTGGAATGTTTCACAGTATTAAATCTTTCTGTCATCATTGATCAGGTTACGGGTCACATCTTCAGTCAGAATGCCTGTTTTTCTAGGTATTTTTGAGCTATAAAATCACCTGTAATTTGATCAATGTAAGGTCGAGCTGTTTAATGTCATAATTTGGAAGACCAATAATATATCCATAAAAACAAGCAGATGACGGACAACATAAAAGTTACATAGTGCAATTTTAAACTATCATTTTAATGCTGCCAGATTCTGTTAATTCAGATTCATAATTGCGTGGTAGGGAAAATTACCTGTGATGACCTGTGCTTTATTCTGTTACAAAAAAGGAAAATGTTGAAGAGTTATGTGAAAAAGATTGACAATCGTCTATTTGAACAGTGAATGAACCGTGTGCATCAGTTGGAAGCAGCAATGTTTATAATTTATAATAGTGACAGAGCTCATTTTTTTTTCCCTTCAAAACACTCGAACAAATCATATGAGGCTTTGGGTGTTCAGACCTTCTCCAAACCTTCCATCCATCCACGCTGGGCCTTCTATCACAGCGCCTCATCTAAGAGCTATTTTTTCCAGCTGGTCAGCTAATGTTAGTTTTGCAGATAAGGCCTTCTGACAGAAAAGGCATTTTCAGAAATAATTCCCCGCCCTGTGTGTGATAAAGGGGCTGTGGATGGGCCCTGGCAGGAGAGGAGTCAGCATGCACACTAATAAGAAGGACACTGCTGCACTCAACCATTTTACATCCTCACACACATTCAAAGAGGGTGTGTTCTGTGGCAAATGTTTCACACAAACTCTGAAGGATCTGGGATTTCCATTGTTGTGTGAAAGATCTGATACGTATAAAGAATCCATCCAGGTCAACAGGCATAAAAATCTGAATTCAAAGGATTTATGGTGGCATTTAGTACTTTGCTTAAGCCTGCTATAATGTGAAGCAATATCAAAGCCATGATATCTTGTGGTAAACACCCAAATGATATTATTTCTATAGTAAGCCTATTTAGTGACAATGATGTATGTCTAGTGTTACAGCTGTTTTTGTCTACACTCTTTTTTAAGGAGCTTTACATTTACATACAGAGCCACCAAATACATATATTTTGGCCAAGGCTTTCACTGCTGGATGGAGCCTGTTCACTTAGCCTCTAACAGACAGTTATCCAGATAATAACGTAATCCTACAGCTTGATAGACATGAAACAGGTGTCCTTGCCTCAATAGCTTAGGATAAGTCAAATACAGAAGGCATATTTATGTACAGGGACAATATGTTAACCTTAACCTGTAACTCTAGCTTTATTCTTCTGGCTTACTGTTTAAAGGTCTTATGGAATTTAAAAACATAATGGAGCACTTCCTGTATTACAGCATGGCATCACAAGGTGGAACAGACTTTTCTGAGTGAGTAATTCAGCCTAAATCTGCCGGATTTGTGTGGTTAACATGTGTGAATGTAACAAAATACAACACCAGGTGTGTTTTTGATTAGGAAACAGCATTAGAACATCATCATGTGCATCAGAAAATAGCCATAATTAATAATTACACCTCTCATTAAGGTAAGTTTAAGTTGTTTCAATGCTACAATATGAAGTGAAGTATCCACACTATCACTTTATAATCCAATTTGAAAAGGTCTAAGAGCATTGCAAGGTGAATCACTGTATTGACAGATACGGCAACCAACAAAAGCTGATTATTATTCAGAGATATTGGCAACTCATGACCTTTCCTGGATGACAACTTGTGGTCTGGTTTGGTCTGGAAAAAAACACATGCTAACATTTATTCTGTCATTGACGCTAACCTTGAGCAATGGGGCCCCAAAGGGAAGAGC
>JACN01052331.1:0-10304 GCA_000787155.1 Scartelaos histophorus
TCTGTTCCACTTTGTGATGTCCTGTGGGAATACGTGAAGAGTTCCTCGGGGTTTTGATAACTCTGCGTTCTCTTGTGCTTTTTTCTGGACATGTAATAATCAAACTGCCATAATTGAGTCGCCGATAGCTAACGTTTGCTAACAGGTTATTAGCAGGAGTTAGCGATACCCGACGTCACATTAAACTTTCTCTGACGTCCATATTTTCCCCAAGTGTTGCAATAAACACATTCGCAACGGATGTCGGGAGAACTGACTCGGATTTATCGACCACCGACGTTCAACAGAACTCAGAATAAAGGAAAAAGGAGCTGTTCACTTGAAAAGTACCACGAGGTGACATCACAAGGTGGAACAGTCCGAGCGCTGGAGATGCAGACAGACCAACAATAAAGTGTTACTCAAACATGTCGCAGGTACGTTTTGGATTCTAATAGTTTAAAGCTCACACGAGTCCATTTGGATGAATTGTAAAAAGGACGAGTTATAAATCTAATCCAGCACAAGTTGTTCTGATCAACTTTTAGGTGATTCACTTTGAACATTTTAAAGTCACTCACAGCAACACTGAGCTCCTTTTTATAGAACTTTATGGAACTTTAACTGCAGAACAAACGTAACGAATTAAACCAAATTAAACAAATGACCAAATTCTATGGTCCAACTCACAACACGAAAGAAAGAAAGTTAAACCAAAACATGTTGCACACACTGTACATGCACCGCTGGTATAAGGAATGAAAAAGTGCCGCTTTGTGCCGCTTTAGTTCTGGACGAGCTCAATTTCAACATCCTTTCATTTCCAACTGGGTTTTTTTTTTCTTTTTTTTCCTAAATCAATCTGATTTTTCCACCGTAATGAAGTAAAATAATGGGGTCAAAATGTACTTGAGTAAAAGTGAAATGACCCATTTCAAAAACGACCTAAAAATAACTAAAAACTGCTCTATGACAGTCCTATATAAAAATAGGACCTTTAAACCGAAGTAACCACAATAAAAACAACAAACTGTCTGCCAAATCTGATCATCCACCTTATTATTAACTGAATGATGATCTGATGCAGTAATTATCATGACAGGCCTTTTATAATTATAAGTATAACTACAAAGCTACAGTTTCAGAGCCTCAAGAGATTAAGACATTTGATGATTGAGACGGTCTAATTGAGCTCTGGAATGATAAAAAGGTGCAGAAGTATTTCCTGATAATTTCCTGCTTATTATAAGAGTGAAACACAAATGTTCTGAAGGACACGTAAGAAAATACGGTTGAATCTACAAAAGTCGTACCTCCTGAAGCAGATGCAGGACAGGATGACGCAGAGGGAGATGATGACGGGGATCACGACGGCCATGACGGTCAGACTCCTGTCCTCAGAACCTGCCGCACACAAAGAATCCAAACTATATTTACACAACCAGAAGAGCAGGTTTACAGTCGTCAGGGTTCACGACTCGAGAGCACAGAAAATAGTTTTGCCATCTCCACCCACACTCTGAACTTGTGATTGTTAGAAATTCTAAATCCAGGTCATGCACAAATGTTCATTAATATTAGCCACAGATTTACCTAAAGATTAAAACAGCGTAAATGCAAATCTGCTTCATGTTTCATGTCTGACCAGTGAAAATCCTCTGTCCAAAAACTTGAGAAAAAAAACGCTCATTTGTAGAAAGCGTCTCTCAAATACAGAAAACATCTTATTTTCTCACATCATTCAGAACAAAATATATCACTTCTTTTACGTGAGTTTGATGCTTTGACTGTTGATTCTGTTAAAATCTTTGCCGTTTCTTAGAACTTTATGTTGTTTTTTTCCCCTTTTTTACCAGTAAAATGCTGTGTTTGTTTTTCTCATAAAATGGCGTATTTAATATTTAAAATACAAAATAACCAAACACCAATAACCCATCACCAGCAGAGGCAGCAGCTCATCAAATATTGACATTATTATATATTATCACTAATGGCCACAGGCCCGACTCCTTAAACCACTTTATGTCTTTGAATTTAAATGTCCCAGAGCGCGAACTAACCACCAGCACAGAGATCTGGATTCATATAAACCAGGTATTCGGGTTTAAATTGAGGTTTAGTTTTGAGTGTTTATACTTTGGAGATGTGAATGTCCAGAATTTAAGAAATTATGATAAAAAGTTATTAGCAATCCAAACAAAAAAGCCATTACAAGAAAATGGCCAAGGGCAGCTCCTCCATCAGTGAAGAGTGAAGAGAAATGGTCCATGAAATAAATGTGATGGAAAAACTGTTTGACCTTCAGACCCAAAGGGAAACGTGAGCATGTGGAACCTGCTGGTACTTCAGTGAACAACTTTCCTCCTATGTGGGTTTTTGGTTTTGTTTTATATAATTGAACAATTAAAAAAAAAAATTACAAAAAAAAGTCCCAGAGTGCTTCACTCCCTCGCAGACAGAGGTCAGAGGTCAGAGGTCAGAGGTCAGAGGCCCAGCCTGTACGTCTCTAGAGAAGCTCTGCTCCTTCACACGAGGCCAAACACTTTTAGGGCTCGTGAGAAACGATGGTGAAAACTTGTACGTCAGACTAAGATTAACCAACAGGATGGAACTCAACATGTTATATTTCTTAACAATATTGCAACAATGATGTGACACAGGTTTGTTATGTAATATCTGGAGTGTCTGTGGAGGTAGAGGAAGTAAAATGTGATAAGATCACTATATGCATAAAGTTTGGTGGCATCTGTACTCATTTGGTGATGAATGAATCTAATGTGAGACTAATTTAATTTCACAAATGTGCTTTTTAAACCACAGTGTTCTAACCAGTTCAACACCTAAATGTTTAACAGAAACAACTACCTGCAATTCTTCTCCCTTGACGCCAATTTCAGGAGCAGACTGAAGATTATTCCTTTTAAAAAAAGATTTTTTCCATTTCACACTGGAGCCCAGATGCAGCATTTTGCCGGGATCTGACAGGGACATGGGCGGAGTAAATCTGAGCTCACATCCAGAAGATTCATACAAACACTGAACAAGAGGGGGCTGAATACGGAGCCTTGTGGCACCCCAGGACATAGATCCCTTCATTCTTCTACAGCGTTTTCGTTCTTGTAAATATGATGCAAACATTGCACTGCACCTCCTGGGAAATGTCCTGGGATATCCTGAGGTCCACTCTGTCTGTGGTTCAGGCCGGGCAGGATTTAAACAGAAAGATTTTCTCCTTTACAATAAATACATGAATATTGTCTTGTATCCTTCATAGACTTAGACTTTCTGACCTTTTGTGTTCATTTTGTGTGATTTGTGTGTAGTCTTTACTATAGGAGGCGTGGACAGCCTTGTCCAGCAGAGTGGCCATTTGTTGTGATTTACGAGGATGTGTTTGTAAAGAGGCAGAAATCATTGGCCTAATTTTCCAATCCGGACGTCAGCAGACTTGTTTATGTTATTAAGTCTTTTTAGATGAATATTGCAGTTTCAAATGAGCAGAACATAATGATCCCCGGGTGTATAGATTATAACGATACAGAAGACAAAAGCACAATATGTTTTCTTTAAAAAACGTCACCAACGTCCAGACTCACCGTAGACGATCTCCTCGCTCCAGTCACTGCACATGAAGGTGCTGTGGGCACTGGTCCGGGCCTGGTACAGGAACCTGTACTGGCAGCTTTTATCATATGGAATGGTTTTGTTGTGTTCCTCCTTTCTGTACTCCATGCACTACACAAGGACACACACACACTGAGCATCACATTGTTACGTCACATCATTAGAGAGAACGTTTAGGATGGACTCACCGCCTTTTTGCCGCAGACTGAGTAACAGATGTTGTAAAAAGAACCGTCAATCTCCACGTCTAACGGCGGCAGTTTCAGTACCAGACTGGACCCCTTTTCCACTATAGTCATTTTTTTTGGAAGCTTCAAGGCTATAAAAAGAAAAAAATGCAGTTTAATCATAAAGAACAGACCTTTAAGTTGAAAAATACTGACGTTACAGCCGAGTATTGGCCAACTGTAGGCGAGTTTTGTTAAATATTACACCTTGTAAAGAAAGCGAGACTTTTTTGATGCACTGGCGTCTCGGTTTTAATGTGAGCGTCTGTTCCAATGTCTCTGCCCTTTACAACGCACATAAACTCACAAAACACACATGCTGTTGTGGCATTAAATATAAGCACCACCACTCTTTGCCTTATGGTACGGCCCTTTCTGTCTGCAGCCTTCTCCAGGACCGCGGCCCAGGCCCTTTGTTCTCGTTCATAGTTGTTGGTGTAAATATTTCAGTGGCTCTGGTCTTTTGCAGGGATTACTGACTGATTATTGCCGTTTGTCTGTTAGTCGTCTCCTTGCAACATTCCATCTGGTCTTTTTCATGTGCCCAATGTCCTCCCAGACTCCACATATTTATACATTTCTTGTAGTTTTTGGCGTATGGAAAAGTGGCTAAATCTCGCGAGTGCAAAGGCCACGTCTTTGTAACAGGTTAACAAGAACTTTCAGTACAAAGATATTACTTTTACATCATCACAAAATCGATCTGTAAATTTGGCATGTGTCTTCCCCGTAGCTCGTGTGCTAGTGTGTGTGATGATAATCACTACACATAATATTAGTCTGTTGCTCTGGGTTTCCTGTAAATGTTGAGGTGTAAACTTTTAAACTTTTAAACTCACAAGAAACCACCACATGATCTGCTGAACAAACGTGCAACAGTTAAATTACACTATTTTCTGGTTTATGTAACAGTGTTGAACAGTAGTACTTCCCTTGAGCATTTAAATGAAGGTATAAACAGGAAGTACTGATTATTAATGAATTTTAAATCATTTGGGAAAATCACACCGAGGTGTTTTGCCTCAAGCAAGAAGAGAATATTATGAGCAGAAGGTAACACACCTGAGAGTCACTACTCATCCCCACAGACTGGGACACACACATCATGTGTGTTTGGGCCTGGGGACTGTGTCCATGTGTTACACCCTGTACATTGTGTTACACTCTGTACATTGTGTTACACTCTGTACTTTGTGTTACACTCTGTACTTTGTGTTACACTCTGTACTTTGTGTTACACTCTGTACTTTGTGTTACACTCTGTGCATTGTGTTACACCCTGTACATTGTGTTACACTCTGTACATTGTGTTACACTCTGTGCATTGTGTTACACCCTGTACATATGGAGGTTATTTCAGTCCCACATGTTAAACATAAACTTTGAATCGTACTAGAATAAAATCTCGACCCTAGTTGTTAACTTGAACCTGTTGACAGACTATAATAAAGTTTTCAAAAACCATGTAACTGTTTTTTAAATATGAATATTGTAAAAATAGTTTTACCTTTGGGCGCTCTGAAAGTGCTGAGTGTGTCGGAGGAATTCAGGACCATGCACACGTCCCTCTGCAGGAAGTTTCCTTCCAGATGACACTCGTGTCTGTTTTCTGTGCGTTTCATCCAGTTACACTTTTCGAATGGAAGCTGCCACTTTGTGCCACAGTCTCTGCGTTTAGGAAAAAGTGCAAAGTCAGACATTGTAAATACTGGTGATAAAAGAAACCCAGAAACATGGAAAAGTGCTGAGGCCAGAGCCTACAGCACACGGCAAAATATTTTTACTTCAAATACTAAAATGGTCCCGTGGAGCTTGATTCAGTTGTAAGACTTCATGATAAAGATGTGACAGAAACAATATTATGATTTTTTTTTTAACAAACTTTTCCCACAATTTCAGTAAAAACAAAAAACGTCTTTAAATTAGGTGATGTTCTGATCTGTTATAATGTTTACCTGGAGTTGTGTTTTGTTTCACTCACACATGTTTAACACACAAACCCTGCAGATTTAAGCCGAGTTCTCCTCTCAAACACTCCACCTGTTCCACCTTGTGATGTCACGTGGTGATACACGAAGAAGCTCCACTGTGTTTTTAAACTCCACACACCTTCACAAGAGTCATTTGGATCATTTCAGCTCTGGAATTGCCAATCTCAACTGAAATGTGGAAGGAACTTAAAAACGAAAACCACATGGAACATTTTGAGCTTTGGAGATGGAGACAGACGAATAATAAAGAGTCACTCAAACATGTGAATGAAACAAAACACAAGTCCAGGTCTGATTTTGATAAGGAAACATTAGAACACGGCTAAAAGAAAATGGCTCAAAAGAGGTGAAATTGTGTAATATACACGTTTGCTATTTTCTTAAATGGCTTAAATAGAAAAAAGAGTTGGCAAGTTAAATAGAAAATAGAGCAAGTTAAAGAGAAAATAAAGTAAGTTAAAGAGAAAATAGAGTAAGTTAAAGAGAAAATAAAGTAAGTTAAAGAGAAAATAGAGCAAGTTAAAGAGAAAATAGAGCAAGTTAAAGAGAAAATAGAGCAAGTTAAAGAGAAAATAGAGTAAGTTGAAAAGAGAAAATAGAGTAAGTTAAAGAGAAAATAGAGTAACTTAAAGACCTTTGCTGATGGCAGTGACCAAGAGCTGTGTGTTTTAGTCTTTGGATTGACAAGAACGTTTGTAGCATTAGTATGAACAGCACAGGTGGAGTGATGATCCTGCACTGATGTTATTATCGGAGCCACACGACAGTTGACAGCTGTTGTGTTGCCAGGGCAACAGTAGCGTGTCGGGGATGTAGCCACGTAGCATTTCTGAGCTGGTGGAAAAACAAACTGGATAATGGGCAGGACGTTTAGGACCTTCAGGAGCTTGTGACATCACACTGGTCGACAAGCAAAATGCTTCTGTGATAAAAGTGTCAGACTTTACCAAATTTGTGTCACTAAAAAAGAGAACACATGTCAAAAATGCTCATTGTTTATAGTTTTCAAGATACAGTATTGGGCCAAAATTTTAAATTACAGGCAAATTTAGTAAAAAATGTGATTTATTCAAAATGTTTGTTTCCAAGCTTCACTTTTCCTTCAGAACATCGACTCCACATGTGAACAGTTTCACACAGGTCACAGTTTGAGGGAACAGACTCTGTTCAAATCTCACTGAAGTGTTCGTGTTGTAAATGTAAATGTGTAGATGTAGATATTTCTATATAAGCGCCGCACATGGAGCAGCTCAAGTCACATGGAGCCACTTGGACATTTGATTTAGTCACAGCCTGATGTTTCTTGTTTCACAAAAGCTCAGTAGAACTGCAGAGGTTCAAAAGGCTCCACCTTTATTTTGGTGCAAAATTGGGACCAGGACCAGAGTCGGGCCCCACATCATTGCTGCACATGTGCAGCTCATCTTCAACAGAGGCTCAATAAAGAAAGAAAATGTTTGTCTTTCTCTTCCAATGATTTGGTGAGAACCAACAGATCACAGCAATAATTGTTATTTTTGTCCTCCAGTTGCAAAAGGAAAATCCAGAAATAAAAAATGGACTCTGCCACATCCAAAAGTCCCTCAGCTCTGCCCTGAGATCAAACTGGATCATTAAATATCTCGGTAACATGAGCCAACGACACATTTATCATTTGTTTTCCATCTCATCAAATTAAGTAAGATTTATTATTTCTTAAGTAGATATTTTCCAAAATGTTGTAGACCAGTGTTATTAGTCTTTTTCTTGTAGGTCTTGAGGTGATATTGTTTTTGCAGTTGCGTTGTAGACCAGTGTTATTAGTCTTTTTCTTGTAGGTCTTGAGGTGATATTGTTTTTGCAGTTGCGTGAGAACATGTTTATCTATAATATTCAGTTTAATATGCTTGAATGCAAAGTTCCAACTCACAATTTATCTACGGGGAGATAACGACTGCCCAAACACTGCTATGCAAACAGGCTAACAGTGCATGAGACACTGAGACTAAACAATTATATGAAAACATTATGGAAACCTGAGCACCAGATACATTATGGAAAACTTTGCAAAGATACAATGCAAATAAATTCCCCCAGGCACGCCACGCTGTGATGTCCAAAATGTCAATAATAAAGACAAGAGGCCATCACAATATATCGAAATGACCAGTTTCTTTGCAGTTTCTTTGCTTAAATGAATCATTTTGGTGCAGCAAAAAAAAAAACAACCAAACAAAAAAAAAGAACTACATAGACCATGATCCTTTGCTACTACATGAAGAAATAGCTGAAATAATTTAACTTTTAAATGTCCCGTCTTTGGGTTATGACAGAACCAAAGTCTAAACCAGAGCAAGTTCCAGGTCAGATCTGTGCAGAGGCGACTCCGCTCACACTCAGAACGCCTGTTTTTATAGGGACTTTTGAACTGTAAAACCACCTGGAATTGAATGAATATAAAGTGGAGCTGTTTAATGTCACACTGTGGAACATTCGAGCAATGATGTATCCATAAAAACAAGAAAAATTACAAAATACAACTACAAAAAACAAGAAATGTACATGGGTCAATGACGTTTAAGGATTTTTAACAGGTAAATTTAAAAATTGAGTTTCTATTGAACTTTTTCAAATATTTCCAATGTCAGGAGCATAAATCTGTGTTTGACATTTATATGAATCATTTTTTGTGTTTTTTATGGACATGAATTGGCTCCAATCTTAAAAAATGTTGAGGGCGGACGGTCGCACCACATGAACATTTGACACTTGAAGGACAAAAAACATGCAGAAGAACTCAGGATTTGTGAAGAAATGATTTGGTTCCAGGAGGTCAGAGGTTCTACAGGGATGTGGGGATTATTATCACATTTGAACCTTTTTAACTCAAGAAAATTCAGTTGGACACGTCAGGTCATTGACCCACATGTCACATGTTAAAAGTGTTTTTAGTAGTGGTTTAAAAACAGACACAGACTCACAGCAAAGCCGCACAAGCCTGAAATTCCAATAATATTCATCTTTCTGAACTCACCTGTATATTAGCGACAGGTTGGAGTTGGACTTCCAGGAGCAGTCCATGCTGTTTTGGGACAAGTAACATTTAAAGTCTTTGACGTCAGCTGCAACAGAAGAGACAGAAAAATAACAACATTAACATCTTTATATTTAAGATTTTACACATTTTCTTAGTCGGAGGCCAAGTGTCCAAAAAAGTGCTTTACAAGTCTGATGTATTATTTTAATTATTATTTTATAGTTTTATCCCTGGTTGCACATTGGCCACAGAGGAACAGATGTGACGCATGTAACTCTGTAGCAGATACTCAGCACTCACTGTCAACAAGGACCAAATGGCTCTAATTTACACAGTAGCTGTGATAAAATTCACAAACGTCATGTGGTGATCCAGGAAGTGCTCCTCTGTGTTTTTAAAGTCCACAATCCCTCATCATTTCAGCCCTGGAACTGCCTGAACAAAAGGTGAAAGGAGCTGTTACGTGAAAACTACGGCTCAAACCTGTGAATGAAACAAAACCAACTGCAGCTCAGTTTCTGATGAGATAAAAACTGTATTAAATATTATTGATCTACAGAATCGTTTAATGTGATGATACAGTATCGATAGAGTATTTTTTGGTATATTTTACTAAATTATTTTCAGCTTCGTTGCTTGTTCAGGGGAAGAAAAGATCGTTTATGCAACAAATTTGACATTTTCACAGTTTTGATGATTAAAATGGGCACATTTCAAAAGTCGTTTCAAAAAAGACTTTCTTTTTTAATTGAACCGTACTGAATTGATTTGAATTTTATATTGTATTGAATCGAATTCTCACTGAATCGAGGTCTGTATCGTATCGTAAAGACTTTTTTGTAGTGATTGTGCGTTAAATTGTGTAAATGCTGTGAATGAAACGGTACAAAACACAAGTGCAGGTCTGTTTTTGAGGGGAGAACAACATTATAATAACAAAGCTTAAATCTCATTAGAGTCCATTTAGTGTAGTGTAGAGAACACGTTCTGAAATTGCACAGCTGTAGTTTTCAGTAAACAAACACACATTAGAGCTGATGTTAGGGAGTTTGTGCAGTGCCATTTTGTCAGTTAAAATGAAAGTGAAACATTAAAATTCCTGCGTTTGTTTCAACACGACGGGACTTGAAGAACCACCAAAACACATTCTGCAGATGAACCAACTCAGGTCAATTTTTCATATTTCCTAATGAAAACGTGTCATCGCTGTATTTTCTGTGGCCTGAGCTGTTCCATTACTGTGTTACAGAGCCATAAGTTATATCAATAAATTTAAGTAGATCGTATTGATTTTGTGTTATGTAATGTCAGACTCCACAGGCCGAGGCTGGAGCTTCTTCAGTGGAATTAGTGTTTGCACTGTCCAGCTCATTTAAGACAAGAACTGAGGAAAAAATATGTAAAACTAAAATAAGTAAAGGTTTTTTGTCTCAAATTGTAAGTGATTCATTATAAACACGCAGCAGC
>KN496013.1:9838-25319 GCA_000787155.1 Scartelaos histophorus
TAGGGAAACCTGTGACCTGCTGCTGGCTGTATGTTAGCCTTTTTTGGAGGAGGGTCTGTCACCTGCTAGGACATGCTATTGCTTTGCGTGGAATGTTCCATGGTATGACACTAAACATACACATCTAGCATTTATTCATTACAGATGTTTCTATTGCTCAGTGCTGTAACCTGCTCATCCCCCTGTGATAGAAGGTGTAATTTACACTGTGGAGCATTCTGGTCAAGGCAATAACATTTCCACAGAGACTGGCAGGTGGCAGACCCTCCACTAGAAATGTTATGCAATGCACCTTTAAGTTTGAACATTAAATCATGACTTTTTTAATCCAAATCAGGGGGAAGTATCAGTTGAGTAGAATGGGATCACAGGGGAGAACTAAACTTACACAGTATTATGTGTTTGCATTTCCACATTTCCAAGAACTCTCAAGAGGCAAAAACCATAGTGTAAATTATCACAAATCTCAATAAATTTACACAGTAGCAGCTGGTATTGGCAAACCCAACCTCTTTATCACATAAATCATGTTATTTATTTGCTGCAATTCTGCAAAGTATTTGGTAAGGTTTTAGGAGAACAATTTATTTTATTTTTTTTTCTGTAAAATGGATATTTTGCTCATAATGGAAGATGTAGCCTGGAAACATACAAAAACACATCAGTTACATTTTGATTTGTGAGTCACTAATGAATTATACATGGCAGAGCCTTTTTGTTTGATGTATTTGGATATTAGTCTAATTCTTGAGCACAAAAACAACTGAAAAGCTTGATAATAAATGGGTTGAGTTGACACCACAGTGTTTCTCTCAAAGCTTTTGTTGTAATAATTTTCTTAGAATACAACGTACCAAAAATGTTATTCTTTTCAACTGATGTTGTTCCTTCTTTTTCACTTAAAAGAAAAAAAAAAATTTAAAGAGTTATAAAAGCACTACCTCACACTGAATAATAATTACACATTTTCACAATTTATTTAGTTAAACTTTATGGTACACTATAACTTCTTAGGGCACAGTCTATCTATAAGGGAATGTTCCTCAGTGTTTAACTTTTAATCTATACGGAAACAAGCTGTTCAAGGTTGTTGAGGTTTAGGGTTTTTTTTCGGAGGAAGTGCTGAACTAAATATAAATGATAAAGCAGAAGCAGAATAATGAAAAAGTAGTAGGACAATATTGTTCAAAACATGATTTACAATAAATAACAGAATGCACCACTTAGTACTTACTTATTTATCCACTCCTCTTCAGCCCAGATCTGATCAAAATATAGAAAAATTATAAAACGTTTCTCACTAGTACAAAGAAAAAGTACCTGTGACCCTAAAAAATGACTGTTCTGTTCTGTTCTGCATTGAACGATAAGTCGATATAGTAATGACTGTGACAGGCCTATTCAAATATGATAAATCTTACAAACTTCAAAAAGAGATTGTTCCAGATTTGTTAATGTTATGTAAAACTGAAAGAATAATGCCAGCTTCTAGTGCAGGGCCCCATGGAGACAGTATTAGGCACATATTCAAGATGGCGTCTGATTGGGTAGTGTCCAGCACGGCTCTCAGAACAGCTGGCATGTGTCTAACAGTGACATAAGTCCACTGCTCACACTTTAGCTCTCATCACAGCAACAGAAGCAGCAACTCTCAACATCTTTGGCCAATCGGTTAAATGGTAGAGGTCAGAAGTACTGCTAGCAAGAGCTTTGATTCAACACAAACTTCTATTTACAGATCAAAGAAAAGTATTTGAGTGTCAAGATGTTCTCCTGCTGTCCTTTGCTGTCAGGTCACATCAGAAAGTCCACAAAAGCTTTACATTTCTCATGGATTCACATCATTTCCATTTCAGGGGTAAATCCTTTGCCTGATTTCAATAGAAAAATCTGTCATCACAAAATGGACCACCATTTCTAAAGTGGCCCTTTCTGACTGTTCTAACTCGAAAATCACAAAATGTATTGGTTTAAGTAAATTCAAGCAAATTGTCCATCATTTACTATCAGCAGCCCTTTCTGTAAATATTCAACATGGTGATGAATGGATAAAGTGTCATTTTTACAATGCAACTGTATTGTAAAAATTGTTTATACAGTTTACTTGTACATCAATAATTTTAAACAAATTCATGATATCTTCTTGCCTACAATGTGTGTGGAAATAACTTTATATATAGGCTGCATCTAAAGGTTGTCCTTGCAGATGCTGTTGTTGTGCACCATCAAATATTTTCTTAAGAAATATTTTTACACCCAGTCAGCCTTTGTAGCATTAGAGCACAAACATCTCCAATGTGTCCCATCTGTCCTCTCCAATTTATCAAATTCAACAAGATGCCAGGCTGAACACATTTTAGTGAAATCCAAGTTTAGTATCCAAGATCACCAAACACCAATTCACACTTTTGCTTTTTGTATTGTGTAGCTTCATTGTTTCCACATTAGCAACCATTGTTTTTTATTCATTTGGACTTTTTGTGGATCCACATCCCTTGTAATCCATGTGATAAAAATGACTACAGGTATTTGATTGTTTATTATGAGCTAATTAGTGTATTTCTGTGCTTCTAGGCTACAACACACATCATACCTCTTCAATAGACCTATTTTCTTCGTCGTCACTTTTACCCATGAAGATGTATTTGGCTATCTCTTATGAAAAGCTTTGTTTCGCTCCAGTCTGTGGTTGATTAGTTGTCACTTTCTCAAAGCAGTCACAGCCTTGTTTAGGCATGGTAAGGTCCAAGAATATTTTACAGTCAGCAACTTTTTGCCCCCTCCCTAATCTCCCCATTCTTTTGTATGAATAAGTACATTTACATTTATTTGACACATTTAGAAAATCAATTATTTATTTTTTGAACTCACGTTCCTCATTGTTTTTTTCGCATCGTTGTATAAACAAAAATAAGAGCAACAGTGGAGTTCTACTGCCATCTGGTGATTTATGAAGAAATGTGATGCAGGTCTCTGGCAGACGAAAATATAATCTACTAAAAAAAAATCTAGATTCGTACAGTCCTGTATAAAAACCTTTTGGGTCATTAGGCTATATAATCAATTATTTACATAATTTAGTGCACATAAACAAACAGAACACGTTGAAGCAAAGCTTATTGGCTATGTTCTGCAAAATCTAGATAGATAGATAGATAGATAGATAGATAGATAGATAGATAGATAGATAGATAGATAGATATAACTACAGTATATACTGTACTGTAGTTGGTCTAACAGGACTGCAGGGGGAATAGAGGGGTGTGTCTGTTAGAAACTCCAAAATAAAGATCACGTGTGTCTTATATATTTTGTGGTGAACACTGCCCCCGTGTGGACATTTACTGTATGGCAAAAATAACAGCAGCTTGGGACTGGACCATTAACTTGAAAATATTACTTCGTATTATAGATTTAATATATGGATAACTTGTTTTTGCTGTAAATGTGTTAATATCTTTAGATCATAATAACACATTTATACACTTGTTTGGTCTTTTAACGGCAAGTTGAAAAACTTCTTTTTAGCCCACCCCGCGCAGTGGCAGCATTGGTAGGGTCCAGTAGTATTGAAGGTAAAAGAGAAAAAGAGGTTTGTTTTTACCCCGAGAGGAGCAGATGGTACACGCCGCTGGTGCAGGCACTTCCACCACGGTCTACAGCGCCTTTTCACTATTGCACTGGTTGTTCAATCTTGACTTTCCAAGCTCGCCATGGCTCTGTGTGGGGGAATCGGAGCCATGGCTTTGCCCAGCGAGCTTATTGTCCATATATTCTCCTTTCTATCGGATCGAGACAAGCTGCGGGCCTCGTCCGTGTGTTCGCGCTGGAGGGAGTGTCTCTTCTACCCTGCGCTGTGGACCGAGCTCAGACTGCGGATAGGTGGAGGTGGTTCCTGCTCCGATGAGATTCCGAAGCTTGAGTTTCTGATGCGGAAATTCGGTTCATTCGTGCGGGAGCTGCAGCTCGAGCTAGCCCCCGCTGAGGGCTACCTGAGTCCATTGAACAGCGACGCAACGGCCACACGAATGGAGCCCTCCCGCGGTGCAGACAGCGACCCGCAACTCTCCGTGCGTTGGAAAGACGCCATGGTCTCCTATTTGAACCAGGTGTTATGTGTTTTCACCAGCATCAGAAATAATAGGTAACTTTACATTAGCGTCACACTATTGCTTTCCAAAGACTAGCTATATGTTGAATATAGGATATTTGTTGCGCAGTTGAGGCTAACAGCTAGCGTTGGTAGCTATAAACAAACCCTGACATTTACTGTTACGTAATCGGGGGTTATGCCTGCAATGTCGCTAATAATCATCTTTTTACGCCTTATAAACCCGTGTTGTTAACGTGACATACACAGTCTTTTATTTGTCATGAGCATAATTTATTACTAAACGATTGTTAAATCACACTGTGTTTTCTGTTGCTCGCTAGAAACCTCCAGAGGCTCCGTCTGTATGGAGACACCTGTGTTCTTCAACAAGAGGGGCTATTGGACAGTTCCAACCTCCACCAAATTGAGCAGGGGGACAAAAAGATCAATGAGTAAGCAAATACAATACAAGTTCAAAAGCCATTGATGCATCCTGCCTTTGTTATAACTGAATATGATATATGTGACAGATGGCCTAAAATAATAATATTGATTTACATTTTTCACTTGACTGTACCGTTTGATTTTGTTTAACAAATGACTGCCACAGGGGGGTGTAATTGAGACTCAAGTTCTCATTATTGCTTTGCTCATTATGATGTTCTGTGCTCCACAGAATCCAGCAATTGTTCATGGAGTTTTTGTCCAACAGCCGGCAGCTCCGGTGGCTTTCATGTAGCTTCATGCTTGGTCTGGTGACCCCCAGCTCTTTAGCTTGTCTGTCCAACCCTTCTGCAGAAACCCTGCAGCACCTCAGTTTATTGGACCACCAGCTGGGTATGGCATCTTTATTTGTGGACTTGTCTGCAAACTTGTAGGAAAATTTTTTACATTTTTATTTTTTCATCTTAGGAATACTTATCTCACCATCAGAGTTGAGTCGGCTCTCAAATCTTCAGTCCCTTGCTTTGGATTTTTCTGATTTGACATCAGAGCTTTGTGGTTTACTTGCATCTCCACGTCGTACTCCTTTGCATCGTCTCTCACTACTGCTCAATGGTGCTGCCCTAGAATTTAAACCATTGGACAGGATAGCTACAGAAGATGACTGGAAGGCACTTGTGAGGATCAGTTTATTTATCACTATCTGGCTGAAAATGTCCTGTATATAAATGTTTGTTTCTTAATAGGTCCGTGTTAGCACCAATCTGAGAGTTTACATCATGGCTCTTGAAGTGGTGGGCTCAGAGCTCCTTCGGGTCCTTAAACCCAGTCTCCCTTTGGAGCGTCTGCACCTCGACAGTTACAGCAACATCGTGACTGATGCCACTTTGGAGCTCATTTCTCAGCAGTACAACAAAACACTGACTCATTTCCTTCTTTTGAGAGATGACCCTGACTTTCCGGACCTCAGCGTGAATCGCAATGAAGACCCCTTGGTTCTCTTGGCTTGGAGGTGTACGAAGTTGACTGTATTGGTCTTGCATGGTGAGTGTGAGGGTTTATTACTTGATTTATATGTTTATTAAATACTCTGACCTGAACCTTTTTTATTTTCTCTGCTGTCCCTCCAAAGGATACACTGTCTGGTCTCATAACCTGGTAGCCATCTCCCGCCTGCGAGGATCCAGCCTTCAGGTCCTGACAGTGTCTGAGGAGAGTATCGACTTTGACCCTGACCAGTCTATGTGCATGGAAGGTGATCCATTTCATAATCTGGTAAAAGAGGTGTCATTGGGCCTTGGACGTGTCTGGCACCCATGTCTGGATTCCAACCTGGTTTTATCCGAACCCACCCAACATTTCCACCAAGAGGTGCATGCTTTTAGCATGGGCATGTAGACGGGGTGGTTTGTACTTAAAATAGCCAACAAGTGTCAAAACTAGGCCAGACTAAGTCAGATCAGACCTCAAATCTTTATTCAGAGCAGATATTAGACTCCCATGATTTTATTTTGCTGTTATTTATTTAATGTCAGCTAACTGACTACCATTCAGTGGTCTGCTCTGAGTTTGTTGGCACAGTCAGTCTGGTCTGGTTTTGTTCACATGTACTAAATTGAGCTTCACCTTATTAACCTCTGCAGCATATTTTATTGTTAACTTTTGCTCTGCTTCTAATCTTAATTCATGTGTGGTGGTTTATTTGCCTCTATAGATGTGTGTATTTGCATATATTGCTATCCCACCCACAGTGAAGACAGGACATAGCAGACTTGCTGAATGATAATGAATGGAATAATAGGGGATTAAAGTGCAGGGGATGAGTGCTTTAGTTCAACGATCTTTTGGCATTTGTCAGTCTTTTTTAAACTGTCTCTAGCAGTGAAGGTAAATATACCTAATACTCTCATTCTAGTCTGAGCCGCTTTTGGATGGTCTGATTGGAGCACATTCTTCATTTGTCTTCTAAGTTGAGAACATTTCCAGCTGGGTGGGAATTTTATACAATAAACTGACTGACCTTGGCAGGTGCAAATCTAGTTTTGGCTACAGTCATGTGCTTTCCATGACTCAGGGTTTTGAGCATTGTTCAGTAGCATGTAAAGGCCAAGTGCACCTTGCTGATTCAGATATCTGTCCCTGCTGCTAGCTTTCCCACCCTGCTAACTTTCTCAACTGTTCTCATGAGGACAAAGGATGGAGCCTTGTCTTCCGACTGACATTTGAAGCCAAATTCTAAACTACTCAAACCCCCTTCACTGTACAATTCACCCCTGTTTTATTTTATTATGTTAGAAGTTGATATATTTACATATATTTTGTATATTCTAGGTGATACATCAGTGGTATCCTCCAGAGGTTGATATTTTGACAGGTTACTGTTTCAGAGTGTTATATATTTTGATGCCTTTGTGGGCATCCACTTAAAACAATGTGTATAGTTAAACTCTGGAATGCAACACACACATAGAAATGGCTATTTGTTTCCTATTGCCATATATAATGTCTAGTCCAGACATTTCAGGAGGCTGTGCTAAAATAACACAAACATTTGTTTTGGCAGAGCTTTCAAATCAAGATGTTGCATACATACCAGCAACAGCACAGCCAAACCTGTTTTTCTCTACAGAGGATTTAAGTGTTCTGTAAACAACAGGGACAATGAAACGGATGCACTGAATGTAACTTATTTATCATTCTGTTGGCCAGTCTATTTGTAAGGGTGCTTTAGTTCTCACTTTCTCCAATATATAACTTTTACTCTATTATAATATCTACCGCCAGCAGTCAGGGTTAAACATTGCATGTTTCACCAATGGCCAAGACTTGTGTGTGACACCCACAGCACAACATGGCATTTAGTCATGGGGCTCTTTTCTGTGGCTTATAGGTTATTGTCATCAGTCTCAGGTAGTATTTTAAAATCACTATGACCATAACAATGAGGTGATGTTGTCTTGTAGTAGGATGTGTGAACCAGTCACTCAGTGTAAAACAAAACCGTTATTTTCAGTCACTGTTGCCTTTGAAAAGCTCTTGTTTTCTGGATGCTTCTAGTGATGTTTTGCTTGCCATTTGAGAAAACCTCACTCCACTATTGAGGGTTTACCAACTTAATCATACATTTGTTTTCCAAGATTAAGGTCAAGAATGGCAGAATGCTCATCATATATGTTTTATATCCCCATGTGGCTGTGTGCATTGGGGCTTTGGGGTTGGGGGTTGCGGGGGGTTAAAATCTATGTTTTAGATGGATGAACTTCTGGGCCCAATTGCTGGTGGTACCAACAGAATGTAGTTCTTGAGTATTCTACTTTTATCTAGAGTTTTGGGGTATTTTTTTTTTATTCTAAGTGCATCTTTTAGAGATGTCTTAAGCCAACATGTTTGGAAATGCTCAGTCTTTGTCAAGGCAACACGCTCTTGCTGAGTTACCAATTGTTGCAACAGGGAATGACTGGGCCAAGTGTTTTGCCATCCAATGCTATACTGTGTGACTTTATGTTATAATAACACACGTTACAAAGACATTTTCTGAGCAGGGATCTCACCAATTGGTCCTCAGAATGGCCACAGCCACTGGTAATGCCATATGCATTGTGGTTTTAAGGGACTGGGCTGGAATAGGATGGTCCATATCAAGGCTGCTATTGAGTGTTTTTACAAATGCGCCAGCACTTTTCTTGGTTCACCATGAACTGTTCTTGTTGTTGGGCCTGTGGTGTTTGCCTGTTACTTCATGGACCACCATTGTTTAGCCACGATGATCTCAAATCCTTGGTCTATATCTCAGGAGTAAAGCACTTTGGTACCTATAGTTACTTTGAAACCACCTGTGGCTATTTCTGGAACTGTATGCGCAGATACACCTGCTTAGACTATTTAAAAAGTCCCCCTTCTATTTTTCCATATTAACTCATTCACATCACAGAGGCAATGTTTTTAAGATCTGGGGTTATGGATGTGGTGAGATTAATCTTAAAAACATATTTTTAAAGAACATCTATTGATTTTTTAACCTGCATAACCACTCAGTCCTTGCACAGAATGACAAGGTTACTATAGGCCTGGGCCTTTTTAAGAGCAGCAATGGCAAAATGTAGGTAAAAGCAAAACATTTGTTTAAATTTGCTTTTATCTTTGACCAGAGAAAATTTTACTTTCATGCAAATGTTCATGGGGTCAGTGGGTTAAATGAAGGCTAGATCACACTCCGCATTTTAACGTATAGCGGTTTATTAAAATGACCCAACTTGTGCCTAAAGCATCTGTATACTCACTGCTTTTAACCTTTTTTCTCTGAATTTTGCCTGTTGTTTGTGGCCCCTGTTGCTTGTTCCCACTTAAGGACTTTGATATTAGAGTTACACTTTCACACATTGTATATCTATCTATATTTAAAATGTCTTGAGTGTGCCTGTGTTGTCTTTGCAAATTGTAATGGTTAGTGTATCTATTAGACAACTAAAATAGTATGTCTGTGACTCAGGCAGGACTAGTGTTCTGTGTATTATCTCTCATTCTGCAGCAGGAAGCATGAACAGAAATGGCTTATTCTCAGGATCAAGTTTGTTTTAGAAAAGAGAAGGAGGGACGGTAACTATAACTCAGGCCTAAGGAGTCACTGGATCTGTTCTCCTCTTGTTGTTTGAGCTGCCAAAGACCATAGTGAAACAGACGCTGGTCTGTCTGAAGTGCCCGCGCATAATCTAGCAGGAGGCTGTGTTGACTCCCTTTCATATTCAGAAGGTCATGTTCACATACTGATTTATTGACCTTAGATTTGCTTGCTCCCACTCTACTGTACTGAACTGGACTGGAAGTTTTTTGCCAATTCTAGGCTCTTCCACTTGCAATTGTACTACAGGATGAGTAAACCTGAAACCTATGGTCCTATGGTCAC
Source organism: Scartelaos histophorus (assembly GCA_000787155.1). Taxonomy (NCBI): domain Eukaryota; kingdom Metazoa; phylum Chordata; class Actinopteri; order Gobiiformes; family Gobiidae; genus Scartelaos; species Scartelaos histophorus. Next base: position 19,279 of record KN496013.1, read on the forward strand.
CTTGTTTAATTGCAAAGCTTTTATGAGTTCAGTTTAAAAAACATTGTAGCATGCAAAGACCATGATTTACTCTGGTCCTTTTAATAAAGAGTGGGTCAATGTAAAGCTGAACGTGATGAGGCAAAGAGTCTAAACACCGGGACTGAACACCATTTGAAAGCTGTAGAGTTTCTATGCAGGGTTGAATTGTTATGAGATAATCACATATTTACTGCATGGCAGCCATGTAACCAAAGGCTTTGTACTATAAAGCCAGTGTGCATGAAATGCTAAGTTGTCAGGTGTTTAGTTCCGGTTTTAATGCTGTAAAGTGATTGCTGCTAGAAATGGCTTAGGAACAGGACATTCCACTTGGCGATTACTCAGGCTATATGCTCTGCATTTAGAACCTGTGCATATACAGTATAAAGGGGTTGAAGAGTAAGCAGGAAATACTGATAATGACTAGATACATAAGCTTAACAGCTGGTCAGAACAAGGAGAGCTTTGATACCATTCAAAAGTGACTCTTAAGAAGCTTGTCTTTTCAATGTATTTTTGTTTACTTTGTGTCTTGTTAACACAACTTCCAGAGGCCATTTTTGTAACTCTTGTGTCTGGTACACTAAGGAAGGCTTCATCGGCTTCAACTGAGAGAAAAAAAAAACTTTTTGCTGTGTATGTGCAAATATGTGTGTATACTATTGTATACACTTAAGTTGGTCTTACAATTAATTTTAAATATTCTAAAAGAGAAAGTGATTATCAAGGCATTTTCCCACTATCTGTGTAGGTATACAAACCTCTGTAGGTACAAACGCTTCTGGAGACCAGCAGTTTTATGTACAACTTTGTTATTTCTTATTCAATGGTAAAGATTAAAGACTTGTTCTCCTACAGTACCACACCAGCAGATATTTATTTTCTGTTTCTGTTAAACATGTAAAAGGAAAAAAAATATCAAAGAGAATTCCCGGTGGCTGTTTGAATTCCAGGAGCTGGTCTCTAATGTAGTCCATCTGAAAGTGTTGACGGCAACTGAGAACTATTGATTGTAGCAAATGTGCGAGGGTTCTGTTACATCTACCACATATAAACTTTGAGTGGAGGCTGCAACTTCTTTGTGCAGAACCACTGAGGTTTGTGATAATTTATTACCAAAGCAGCCTTGTCACATCGGTGTCAGAAAAAACAGACTTAATTGATTAATCATCGCTCATACTGTTTATAAACCCCCTAAAAAGTGTCCAAAAATATTTATTTCTCTAAAGCTATTGAAAACTTTCTTTTATTATGACCCAAGGCCTTCTTGTGTGAGTATGACAAGGACACAAACTGCTACAAAACCAGACCTGGAGATCTACTGGGTTTCTGTTTTCTGTTCTCCTCAAATTCTGTTTCTCTTATGCAAGGTCACATTTTCCTTAGTGACTTTCTCATTCAGAGGGGTATAAATGTTTTGAGTTGGGGTTATGTATGCTCAGAGTTGACCAATACTTTGTCCAGCATACTGGGCTTTGCCAGAGTCCAGCCTCAAAACTATGCAAAAAGAATGCATATAATCCACTTGTTATATTTTTTACTGTCACAAGACCCACAGTATTAAGATCTTGCAATGACAATAGTTGGCCTTATGAAAACTATTTTCTTTGTTCAATTTACTTTTAAGATGGTTTATTTTGTTCAGTCAGTCTAGCGACCGTGGTGAAGACAACAGGCTCACTCTTAGTCTCTGTGAGACTGGTTAGATGGCCTCAGTTTTACTGTGGTACGAATGTTGTGCATTTGTTTTAAAATCAACATCGTTTGCAATAATAGTTTTACTAATGGCCACAAAGGGGAACAAGCAGTGCTAACCGTACCGCTTCTTTAAGAACCACAGAATAAGAAGTCTACATTCTATAGATGTGTATGTGAAGCTTGCACAGTATTTGTAGGTATCAACAATGCATTATCAAAATATACTGTTATGCAACACATGTCATTCAAATGTATTTCAAACCTTATTTCTTTTTTCGAAAACAGTTTTACCATGTTATATGTTAATGGTAAGAGCTTTTTTCTTTTTATGTGTTCAGATGAATTCATCACATTGGGCTATACTTAATTTTGTAAGGAGGAAATTATTTTTGAGAACACATTTAATTTTTGACTCATGTTTCTGACAACATCTGGTAACTGTTTCATCAATGTTAATACTCCCACCATTTTTACTCATCTGTCAAGAGCTTTTAGTTGGTGATCAGCATAATGTGTGCATAAATGTTTGCATTAAACGTGTATAAAATCAAAGTTGAATCTTCCCAAATGTTCTGTTTCTTTCTGTTCTTGTTTTTTGTCTATTTTTTTTTTAAGATGAATGTGCCTACAGGGGATTGAAGATTTTTATTAGCAGAGTTGATCTATGTTTATACATCACATAGCCTACTGCCTCCATGTGAAGTTTGATGAATCAGCGACATGTGAGGGTTCAACCTGCGAGATGTTGAGCTGAATCTATGTGGAATGAATGCTTTTAGTCTGTGAATAAAAGTGTATATCTATCAAGACTCATTTTCTGTCTGCATATGTTATCTATATAAGCAACTGTGGCTCATACCAACAATCTGCCAACACTACTGTAAAGATGGAACAAATCTTTGACACACATCTGTTATGCAAAATAAGTTGAACCACTGAAACTTGGCCTGTATTGCTGTGGCTTAGAATAGACCACCTCAAATAAAAAAAAGTGTGACACGTTGATGGACTGACAGGGAAATGTTAAACTCATTGGCGTGAACCACAATATTAGCAGATGATTTTCATTTTTTATCATTTTATGCACATATGATTAGAGTAGAACTAGGCACTGACATGTTACGGCCCTGAAGGCCAGTACAAAGAAGTTTTCTTTGAACTTTTTACATTCTTCATGTGGCATCAATGAAAAAGTGGGGCATGTGATCATCAGAGCTATCAAATGGTGTGAATTATTTTAAAATGAATTAAAGATTTCGGCATACACTGAGTAAACTGCAGGGGGCATAAAAGCGCCGCGTGTCTCCGGAATTTGGAAAGAAGAGAAAGAAGCACGCACACGTGACTGGCGCTAACAAGAAGCAAGATGGCGGTGGCGGTGCGGAGCTTGCAGGACCAGCTTGAAAAAGCGAAAGAAAGCCTGAAAAGTGTGGACGATAACATTCGCAAATTGACTGGACGAGACCCAAATGAATCAAGGTAAACTAGTAATCTCTTTTTGTCTGATGTGTCAGGTTTTGTGTTGGGTCGTGTGCGTGCGCAACACCGACATGATCAGCGTGATATTTTAGCCATTGCCGCGTAGTTAGCCAGCGTGAGTTAGCCAACACTGACCCCCCTTTGGCACTGTGTTGTTTCTGACTAATTTGTTTTCGGCAGCGTTTTCTAGACAAATATATAAGCCCATTTTTGAGTTGCATAAGTAATGATAGACATGTAATAGCGTAGTTTGTGCAATTTAATTTATTATTTGAACGTCGTTCTCTGACTAGCCCACCCAGGCCTTGTGTTACGTGTTTGTTGCGGTCTAACTTTTTGTATAGCCATTTTTATAAACCACTTAGTTCCCATATTGATACCACCAACTGCAATACAAAACGTGCATTTAATTGTATTAGGCTGCAGAAATTCATTTCGGACGATTTGTACGTAGTTGAGTTCTAAACAATGGCGTATGTTTGTGTGTCAGATCCATCCGCTTTATGAGATTTAAAAACGTGTTATTTATGCTATTCTTGCTTGTTATTTTACTCGTAGACCGGGTCAACTCCGTCGGATGGGCGGCCCCATGGCAGGCCCTGGAGGAGGTAGAGGCAGAGGAATCAACATACTCAGGTAAACAAACCACATTGTAACTTTCAACAAAGGCAAAGTCCTCTGTAGAGTAGATGCCATCTTTGCAGTTCTTTCTGTATTCTACAGATGTTGGAAATAAATGAGACTTAATTCTAACTGACTAAATAATCTTGATATTCTAAACATTACTATTACATTTGTCTGTTCTGGAGGATAATTGTTGCTGTTATATTTTCAGACGCAGTCTCTCCGACATAGGTACAGGTGGCCCCCCTGCCAAGCAGAGGGACATAACTGGAGCTCTCATGAGGTGAATACTCATTTTGAACCTAAATGAACCTTTATTCCAGATGAGTCATTTGATTTTTGCTTCATATTGCTAAAATTATTTACTTAAGATTTCATTGGATGTATTTCAGGCTGGCAGGAGGAGGAGACGCGAGGCCCCGGAGAGAAATGCGCCACGACAGTGACGCTGAAGATGATGACGATGTCAAAAAGGTATTCCTTGTGTATAGTGCTGCTATTCAAAGACTTGGGAGTTTTAGTTTGTTTTCACCTTGTATGTCTTTATTGTGCAGCCAGCGTTGCAGTCGTCAGTTGTAGCTACCTCCAAGGAGAGAACACGCCGAGACCTCATTCAAGACCAAACTATGGATGAGAAAGGCAAACAGAGGTGGTACAGCTTACAATTCCACTTATTTTATGACAAATGCCAAGTAATGATCATTGACCATGCACTTTTTGTGTCAAGGAATCGGCGTATGTTTGGCCTGCTGATGGGGACCCTGCAGAAATTTAAACAAGAGTCAAATGTTTGTACAGATAAGGTAAGAGTAGTTGTTAGTACTTTTCCTTTCTTAGCTTGTGTATTCACAACTAATTTCTGCGTCACTTGTAACAGCAAAAGAGACGCTCAGAAATTGAGCAAAAACTCGAAGTTCAGGCAGAAGCCGAGAGGAAAAAGGTGGAGACCGAAAAAAGAGAATTGTTTGAAGAAAGACGAGCCAAACAGACTGAGCTGAGATTGTTGGAACAAAAAGTTGAATTAGCTCAGCTGGTATGTATTAACAGCTTTATTGTTGCCATTAGCCTACATAAGTCAATTTGTCTAAAATCTTCTATTCTTTTCATAGCAAGAGGAGTGGACCAATCACAATAACCGCCTGGTCAAATTTATACGCACTAAGACAAAGCCTCATATTTTTTACCTTCCTGGAAAAATGTGCTCTGCAACACAGAAACTCCTCGAGGACTCCACCAAGAAACTTAATGGTCTGTAAAATTCACAGTTGAATGTTCAATCAATAAAAAGTGGCTTAATTATTTCCCATTCTTTTGGACAGATATTTTTGAAGAGAGACGTCAGGCATTTGCCGAACACATCAGCAAGATGGAATCTCGCCCTCGACGCCAGCTAAACCGTGACCAGGATGGCACCAAAGTGACCGCAGGAATGGACCACACAGCTGAGGGTAAGCCAGCAGGTCAGGTAGTCAAGGTGAGGGGTAACAAGAGCCTAGCTGAGATGGAAGAGGAGGAGGAGGAGGATGAGGAAGATGAAGAAATGCAGACGGGGGCAGATAAGAAAACAGATGAGGAGAAGAACAATGGGGCAGATGGAGGGGAACACTTAAAGGAAGAGGTGAAATTGGATGATGAGGCTATGGAGATTAGCGAAGCAGGTGCTGGGGTGAATAAAGAAGAGCAGACAGCAGAGGGTAGAAAGGAGCAAGAGGCTGTAGGTAACAAAGATGCTAGTCCAGATTCAGAAATGGAAGCAGTCTGTGAGCACGAGGAAAGGAAAGAGTCAGAAAATAAAACTGAGCATAGTGAGTTACAACATGAAGAGAGAGCAGTCTCTCCACCTGAAGTGCCTGCTGCCCATCAAGAAGCCCAAAATACATGTGAGCAGCCCAATTTCCTGGAGGCTACAGCTCAGACACAGGAGCCCTCCTCAGACACCAATCCACAGGCTCAATCCCAGGCGGAGTTTTTTGTCATACCTGGTCTAGAAGGACCCAGTGATCCTACTGACAACCAGGTTTTAGAAGTACAACGACAGGAGGTAGAACCAGAGAGCACAGCAGAGCCCACCAACGCAACTCCTGATGAAAACCCAAAGGAGAAAAGTGCTGGGAGAGGAAAGAAGAAGGAGAAGCAGTCAAGAAAGAGCCGCAGTCACAGCAGGAGCTCCTCTTCCTCCTCTGGATCTTCCTCCAGCGGCAGCTCCTCTTCATCTGGAT
>KN496013.1:25353-39258 GCA_000787155.1 Scartelaos histophorus
CCTCCTCCTCCTCTTCCTCAAACAGCAGCAGCCGAAGCCGTAGTCGTGACAGTGAAAAACGTAAGCGGAAGGCATCAGAGAAGAGCAGAAAGAAGAGGGGAGGTAGTAGAAGTGGAGCAAGGGACTCAAAGGGGTCCAAGGACAGAAGAAAGAGGAGGTCCGAGGAGGGGAGGGGTAGGTCTTCCCGAGGTGATAGGGAGCATAAAGACAAAGATAGGAAAGACAAAAGGCGCTGAAGTGTCGTCAATGGTAACCTAAGCCTCCAGTTGACCTATTAAATTTTAACTAATTTTTCACCTTCAAATTTTAAACATTAAAAATCTGTTGCGTTAAGTATCATTGGTTATTTTATTTTTTATGTATATCCAATAATCAAACTGTGTCATTGAATCCCAGTAATCTTGTTGGAATATTGTCCTGATTAGGATTTCTGGTGGTAGGGAGATCTTGTTTCTTACACGATTCAGTGGAACAATTCAACAGTGCTCAACATATCTATTCTCCCAGTTAAAACATGGTACCAGAGACATTTGCTAAAATATACTGTACATGGCATTGCCATTTTCACAATTCAGTTGGATGTCAAAACCTTTGTCAATTTGTTATTTGCTCATGTTTTTTGTTTGGTTTTTTTGACCCTTTTTGTACCACCTGCCGTATCAGCTTCAAATTAAAGATGGAAGTTCTGGTAAATGTTTTTTTGGATTCTGTTGCACTCAGATTTCAAATGGGATAGTTCTTAAGACATATGGGTAAGCCACATAAGTTTCTGGGTCTAGTTGCTGAAATGTTAAAAATCAAGATCAATAACTTGACCACCATGAAGTATAAAACAAGTAATTGGAAATGATTTAATAGAAAACAAACTGTATTGGTACAATTCCATAACATACATTTAAGAATGATGAGATTTACAGCAAGGGTGTCAGCTTTTATCACTAAGGGCAGCATAAGCAAACCTGCACAGAGGACACCACACCTTTAAGGCTTGGAACATCAATATTAGATCTGTAACACATTACAATGTTTGGTGAGCCAGTACAATTCAGTAAGTCAAGAGTTGTATGCTTTTAAATCTTCAGATTTCAGTTTTAGGCTGATCTGCGAGGTCACTTTGTTCAAAGTATCTGGAGAAATAAAAGACACTGCAATTACATTTTCATAAAGTGCTTCACAGAGATGCCAGATATAAATATTACCTTGCAACAAGGCAAATAAGCAAATTTAGAGCAGGTAGTTTCTCATCATCTTGACTCTCCTGTTAAAAATAATAATAAAAATCATATGCCTTTATTCTATAACACGAATAGTAATTGCTCCCTACCAATGTGCTTCGAAGCTGTGAACATCTTCTTGCCAGTTGTCTGATAGAGGAGTGGGCTTCAGGTATTAGAGGTTTTTCCAAACAGGCCAATAGTGCATACAACCAACGACCCTAAAATATAAGGAAATTGTATTCTGTATCATACCATGTCATACAAGTCTCTGAATGCTGTGAACGTACTCACCAGCTGTGGAGCAAAGTCTTTTTCTTCAAACCAGTGAATAAGAATGTCTAGTACCGCCAGCACTGTTGACTGACAAATGTATGGACCATTAAGATGGGCATTTAACTGTGATTAAAACATAACAGTAAACAAGTACCTGGTTAAGCCTGCTGACAATGCTAAGGAATGGAGGGAAGCCCACCTAGACAGAAAACAGTCAGCTTGCTTATATTCTGATTGACCTTGAAAACATGAGTCAATGAGAGATGAGATTTTTTACCACGCTATAATCAAGTTCAGTAGCAGTTTCTGCATCAGCATTGAAAGATGTGCCTAAACAGACATTGTTTCCCAGACAAAATCTCCTCCAGCCCTCCTCATCAGTAATTTTTGGCTGTACAACAACACAAGATAAATGCATTAAATGTTTAGTGAATATCGGGGTTTTTGAAGGAAACATGCTTACCATTTGCACATTGTCATCAAGTGACTGGCTACTCCAGTGTATCCTGTTTTTGGTAATGCTCTAAAAAAATAGTATTTATTGTTGTCAAACTTCGAAATAAAACGTTTCCCAAAAGTATATTGTTTAATTCACCTGTCTGACATCTGAGAAGGTGCTAACTTGTTTCTGCTGCCAGCTGAGACTTGGAGAAAATCCTTTGGGGGCTGAATGACAGCTTGGAACCTGGAAGAGCAGAGCACAGCTGAGCAAAGTTCAGCGAGTGTGTGTGATGTTGCCACAGGGAAGGCACGCAAACCTACAGATGCGTTGACCGTTTGTTTCTTTGTTAGTTTCTTAGGATCAATCTGGGCTACCACCACATCAGGGCACATTGACGCCTCCAACCTTAACAAAGAAAGGGGACAAATTATGCTAGATAGAGATAATAAGTGTAACCCACAAAATGGAGAAAACAGTAAAATAAATGCACAATATTGTAGTTTAGATCGTACTGGACTTGTCGCAGATATTCTTGGGGGTTTCTCGGGGGTCCATTTAAATTCAACTCTTCGTTAATATCTCTAAATTCAATAGGTAGAAGTCTAGGCATTAGCTCCTCCACGTCCGACTTCATTTTGATCAAATTAATTAACAGAGAATCACCTTTTGCAAACAATTTACCTACAAACGTGAAAGAGCCGCCATCTTTGTTTTTATGTGCTGGTCGATGACGCAAATCTTATGCGCCGCTTCTTTCAGCAACTGGTTACAATCCCATACAAGTTATTTTAATAGATCCATGTTACTATCACGTATCTCGTGTAGATTAAAGGATTTGATTTTATTATAGTCCTGGAGCCAGAGCCCTCCACCGCGATTATTTTGCTACATTTTTCTTACTACGATTGTTCATTAGTGCACACCTCTGAACATTACGAGTTGTCGGCCCAGTTCAGTTTCTGTGGGACTAACCTTGTGTGAAATTACGAGTCTGTTAAAGTGCTGCTATAGACCATTTATAGAAGGAAAATATTGAAAAAAATAAATAAATAAAAATTTAATTTTAAAAATTCTCAATTCTCAAATTCTCAATTCTCAAACCTCTCCATAAAGTAAATGATTGTAACACACTGGTGCTGAATTAGTTGAAATTACAGTTTCATATGTAAATAGAAAACTTTCCCAATTTGTCAGCTTCAGATTAACAAGATGAGCTCTGTCTCTGTAGCAGAAAATAACAACTTCCCTTAGCCATAGACTTTGAACTATTTCTCCACATTGTTGCTATTTAATTTCGTTAATAACATTTAATAATGTTGTATACTTGTTTTATACAATGCCAAGTCTATTTTAGACAATATGTTTCAAATCTGTAAGATATGGTTAGTGTAACATTTAGAGTTTAAAGCAGCATTAGTGTAATTGTGAGACATGATCAGTGACATAATTCTATTACAGTTCAATCACTTGTTATTTGTGGAAGCATTCTTGTGATACTTAGTGAAATATGCATTACTTACTTTTTTTGTCTCAGGTTTAATTGACTGAAGTACAGTGGGTAATAATATTGTGTATGACTCTTATGTTATACAGACAGGTGGTTAAACCTTGCATGCGGACAGAATGTTAGCAGCTAGCATCCTTATTTTTTTAACCATGAACATATGTGAGGTGATACCACTAGTTTTAAGACCAATTATTTTTTCTTCCTTGAGAATGCAATTTATTTTAAATATTTTCCTTTTATAAATGGTCTAATAACTGTAAACAGAAATGCATAAACCACTGTAAGGTTATATTATTAAGAATCAGAGTAAGAAAAAGAAAGTAAAATAATCATGGTGGAGGGGTCTGGCTCCCGGACTATTATACTTCCTGGATACTTCCTGGGTTAAAGGTCTCCTTGTAAATATGCAGTTTCAAACTTGGCCACTTCTTTTCTTTTATATATAAATAAAATGGCATTTTATTTATTAATTTCAAATGTAAACAGTCTGCCTAGGATGTTTTTTTGTTTTTACTTTTAGGTTAATAATTACCCCATTACACTAGCCTTAGACCTATCTTATCTTGGTGCTCTCTCACACACCATTGACTCATCATGAGCTGCAGAGAGGCAATGTCCATTTGTCCCAACAACTGGCCAAAGTGGGGATTTGTTTAGTATGGACACTTTTCTTTGAGGAAATCCTTTCACTGAGATTATGGCTGCTTCCATGTTTTACCGGATTATTGGCCTATTTTTTCTAACTGTAACTCACTTCACTTCTGGATTGTTGTCTGACTACAAGATCTGTGGGGACACTGAATGTGAAAGTATGTATAGTGTACTCCAACAAGTTTTTATTACTTTGTTTTGTTTTTTCTTACATAGCAAACCAATTGTTTTTGCCAATTACTTTAATGTAGGTCGAATGAGCAGAGTGCAAGCTCTCGAGGATCACTACAGTCAAGACTGTCGCTTCCTGAGCTTCAGACAAGGGGATACAATCTTTGTATTCCACAAACTGACTGGAAAGAGAGAGGATCTTTGGGCAGGCAGTGTATGTACAGTGACTAAATATATGTTAAATAAGAATTAGGTCTATAAATCAAGACATACACATTGCTTTATTTTCAACACATTGCAACATTGCTTTGTTAATCAGATAACATTTTCACGCTGAGCCCACAGTGCTACAAAGTTGTTTTTTTCATCAACTGTAAATATTTTACACAAGCAATCACTGTTGCTACTGAAAATCTACACATCTACAATGGATACCAGAAATCCTAATGACTAAAAGTACACATATGAGACAATCTGAAAGAACTAATAGAATTTGTAAATTGATCTGCACAACACGAATATACAGGCTGAATTCACATGTCTTACATATTTTATCAGATTGACAGAAGGTTTGGATATTTTCCAAAAGCTGCAGTCAAAGAAGAAGAAATTTATGCAAAGGCTGAGAAAGTACTAGAAACACATGTAAGTTTATTTTGTATTTATCATACCTAAAAACTGTACATTTTCATTTTGCATAAAGTAAAAATTTTGTGATTTTTATTGACAGCAATCCGATTTCTTCTGTATGGATGAGAATGGCTATCCAATCGACTCAACTGAAAAGGAGGATAATGCAGTTACTACTGACAAATTAATTCCTCCAAAAGTTGCACAAACAATGCCACCAACGTTGGAAAGCCCTTCAGAGAACTCACTTGAAACACCTGTTGACAAGAAAACTAAAGGTGAACAAGAAGACGAGGGGGAAAAAGTTGAAACTCCAAACGACCAGTCTGGGTCATCTTCCTGGCTCAGATCATCAGTAACCGGACTATGGGGGCTTGTAAAAAATGATGATTCAAGTACTAATCCTGAAGAAGACACAACAAAGGAAATGGATGAATCGTCTGTTGCATCATCAGTCACAGGGTGGTTAAGGTTTGGAGCAAAACCTAATGGAGAAAGCAGCAAAGGATCTGAAGATACTGAAGCCTCTAGTAATCTTGGCTCTACAGTGACTGGCTGGCTCAACTTTGGCAGTGAAGTGAAAGAGCAAGACAATACCAAAAGTGCACAAGTTGACAATTCAGGTGAGGTATTCAGGAGTAGGAAAATTGCTCTAGATCTCAAAGACAACCCTTTGAATCAAGAAGAGAGTAAAGAAACCGGGACACTTGGATGGATTGGTGATGGAATTTCAAGTACATTTGGTTTTGGCTCGAATAATAAGGATTCAAAACAAGGAAAATCAGAAGAAATTGAGAAAAAGTTGGAACCCACATCAAATTCTTGGTTTGATGTTGGTATCAGAGACATGCTGGGCTTTCAAAAAGAAGCAGCTAAGGAGAACAGTAACAGGATAGAAGAACAAAGCACAGATACTCATCCCACAGTCCTAGCACATGAACAGTTAAAACAGCCAGGAGTAATGGATGAGAAGACTGCACAAATAGGCAAAGATATAAAAGAATCAAATGATGACTATGAAACTATTGCCGCACAAAGCTTTGCAAGTAGTCACAGTGACCCAGAAGTAAAGCCAGAGTACAAGGAGCATACACTGGATGCAAGTTCCAAGGTAGATGGATCTTATAGTGTTGAATTTAAGGATCCAGAAGAGATAGATGAAGACATGGCCATTTCGAGTAACAGTGAACACATTTATGATTCTCAATTAATTTCTGAACAAGATTCTTTGCAGTTGGAAAACAGCATCACACTGGTACAGACAGACTCAATATCAGAAAATATCACAGACTCACAGATGGGTGAATTGACTCAAAATGGTTCACAGTTTGACATATCAGAGACAGAATTACAAATGAATGAGGGAGAGAGTATGCAAGTTGACTCAGAGTCACAGGTTAATGAGACGGAGAATTCAGAGGTAAACACAAATCATGAGATACAAGATACTCCAGGAGACCAAGAAAGTCATGAGGAAATGCCTAGTACAATTAAGCTGGTTAACAACATGCAGGACGCTTTTAATCATAAGCAAGACATGAGTGAAGAGGTGACGGAAGCAAAGCAAGATGTTGTGGATACAGAAAAAACGCCTAATGAACTCAAGGTTAAGGATGATAGCGATGAGGAGGTACTTATAGAAGACAAATTAGAGCAAAATGAGAAAAATTGTGAGCAGAAAACCAATAATAAAGCAGGACAATCAGAAGAACAACACGTGGAGCCTGAAGAGTTGAACAACAATGATGAGGATGTTGAAAGAGAGAGCGGTGGAGAGATAGCACAGAATGAAGAACAGAACCTGGAATCTCTTGAGGAACCACATCAAGAAGTGAAAGATGAATTAAAACAACATGAGCTAGTTAAAGAAACACAAATTATGTACACGGGTGAAGAGGAGGAGGAGAACCCAGAAGAAGTGGCTCTGGTACAGGAAAATAGCACCACAAATCTAGATACAATAAATGAACAGAAACCTGAGAATAATAATTACATTTATGAAGCTTTAAAGGAGGATACACAACAACCTGCAGTGCAAGAAAATATTAATATTGAAGAGAATATGCATAACTTGAGTCTCGAGAAACTACAAGAAATTGAATCCAGCGATGATCAAGTCTCCATAAATAGCGAGGAGAGTAGCCTAGGACTGAAACATATGGAGCAAAATGTTTATGAAGATATAAATAAGTCATTATTTGATCTATTAGAAGCTTCTGAACTAGTTGAACAAACTGCTGATACGAATGTTAAGGAAGAGAATATAGACAAATTTGTTAATATAAGTGATGATGTTGACATACACATAGATGAACTCAATGATACACATAATATAGATACTAATAACAGCACTGATAACAGCGTCAAAGAGGAAACAGAAGATGAGCCCACAGCAACTTCAGACAGTAATAGCGAAAATGAGGAAGTATTTGGGCTATTCAATAACGCATTCAACTTTGTCACTAATCCAGTCAATAGTGAACCTACTGTGGAGACAACAGCAGATGAGCCACAAGTTAGTATTAGCAGTAGTAAGGTGGAAGAAGATCTCACACTTATAAATGACTCAAAAGATGATTCCGCAATCTTTCCATCAACACAGACCACTATTTCACAAAGTCCCAGTCTCAATTCAAAAATATTACACAAACTTTATGGCAACATTCTTACCTATATGAATGCAGATGAGGTGGAGATTTTAATACACAGTTTTGGTGAACATAAGATGCAGTTTCTGGATTACATTTTGGGCAGTCTTGACACAGCGACCGGTGAACGTGATGCTGATCTATCCATATTGTTGGATATAGAAAGACTTTTGAGTTACCACATGGAAACATTGATGACTCCCAGTACAAGAAGTGATAGCGCAGTTCAAGAAGATAAGGAGAAAAACAGAACCTTTATTGCTCTGCAGAAACTAGAAATTGTTTTAGAAAAAGTAAAAGAGCCATTTAATATGATCAAAACTGACACTGACAACAATGATCAAGGTATGATTTTATTCATTTTTGTCAGATAGGTCTATATGTTTTATTTCTCCAGGCTCTTATCAAAAAAAGTTTTGTTTTTTTGTTTTTTTCCTGTTGCAGAACAACATAAGAACAAAGAAATAAGTTATGAAATCATGGAGGAAATACAGGAAATTCAAACAGAAGACCAAAGGCATGATATGAAAGGTAAAAATCTGTTCTGTTTGTTAACAATGCTGCATATAAAGCTGTATGAACCTGCATATATCTCTTAAGGAGTGACACATAAGATTTTGGACATCCTTGAAAAGATGGCTACAGATGCTCTAACACAGACTCATGCTACATTGGAACTCATCACCTGGTTTACAGTGCAGGTAAAGATACCCAAAAATGTGTCATATTATGTAAATAGATGCATATGATTAGATTTGTATCAGTGGTGTACTTCTTTAAGTAATTGCACCGCAAGTTATTGGCTGGGGACTTTCACATCTCAGTTGTCAAGCAGGCTCCTTCATGACATCGGTGACATTCCTTGCTCAGGCTGGGGGTATGATCTTACACTGTAGGCTACAAGTCAAGCCACTTGGCAAGAGATGAGGGCTAGGCTATATTCCAAGTTTTGAGAGGAGTTGAGTTATCTGTGTGCCTAAATGGATGAGAATGAACCTGTACCAGTAAGTGAAACCATAGAATCAACACTGGCTAAATTAGTCCTACTAGTTATGAACTTGGACTAACCTTTCTGTAACCCGTGTTTGTTTTGAGCCCTTGGCTACAGCTGGCTGCTAAGCCCTCATGATGATGCTTTATGAAACCTTTAAAATGACGTTCTTAACACCTGGTTGCATGTACAAGAGAAATCACAGCTTTAAGTAGTTAATATAACATATATGTCCCGCACCTGCTGGTGTCCGCGGTGTCAGTCGTGGCAGTGTGGCAACAACCGCCACTCGTGACGTTTGGACTGTACCATTTCCAAACGGGGGGTGTACTGTTATAGTCTGCTATCACGTAAAGCTCAAAAACAGCTTTGCCAGAGGAATGTGCTACTGTTGCATTGATAGATCTTAAATACATATGGTCACTTTAGAAAGACCACAGCAATATTAAAAAACGTATTGACAGTAGTTTTTTTTTAATTTAGGCCACCCCTATGATGTCTGGACAGGATGTGCTCCGTACTGGAGCGTCAGTGTTGTGAAAAGGATGATGAGAGGTCGCCGCTAACCGGCTATGGCTATGGTTCATTATCTCTTACACCATTATGATAGAGAACGAGAAAATTCTTAAAAGTATCATCATCTAAAAAGTTGCTAACATGGCGGATCTTCCAGCAAGTGAACAACTTGTCAACAAAGCGACCGCGTTTCAGGCAACGGCTGAGGCTTACTACAGCATTGCCGTAGAGAAAGTGAAGGATGTACGTAGCAGAACTGGCATGTATTTTAGCATAAGATTAGGTTACATACATAGTTGTTTTTCTCGTTGACATTATGATTTTTCTATTCTTTTCATTTGTTTCTTCCTTGGTTGTACTATATATGCTCTTTAGATTTGTGTCATGTCAGTTTGGACCAGCTGGTTGGTTGTCAGCCATAATGCTACATGGTCAAGAAGACCCTGTGGTTCTACTATTGTTTTGCCTATAACACAGTTGTTTTGTAGATGTACAACTTCAGTTGGGTCCGTGTACCTGTAGTCATTTGAGGTTTGTCTCTGCCATTTCTCTGTTTTTGTTGAGGTAAGACCGCACAGAAATGGTACAACTGGTGCTCTGTTGAGTTTTCTTTCGTAAAATGTCTCATCTAACTGATTTGTATTGAATTGTAGATGAATATCATTCTCATTTTCATTATTCATTAAGTTAGGCTAGCCTACTTGAGCCATGTTCAGCCCAGTCTAAGAGTCAAAGAAATTATAACATCCTGCTCCTATGTAAACAAGATTTTCTTTTGTTCTGTGTTTTCAGGTTGTGTCTGCTCTGCCTGATGATATAAGACCTGGGCCAGATCTCTATGGAGTACCATGGGAACCAGTCATTATATCTGGCCTGGTGGGGCTAATCACGATATTAATTTTTGTCTGTAGATGCTATAGTTCTGTAAGTATTGATGCAAATTCAGCAATACACCAGAATATGTATGACTTATTTAACAATGCATTTTGTTTTCTTTTTATTCAGGTCAAAAGCAGAATGTATCGAAGTAAATGCTCTTTTAACTTGTATATTTTTGTTTTGACTTTGTCACTAAAAACAAATACACTAAGAATAATTCATGTATCCAGTCATTTTATGTTTTTACTAAACCCTTTTTTTCCTCTTCTAGGTAAAGAAAGGCAGATGGCTGAACAAGTTGCACAACTACTAGATGAGAAATGTAAAGTCCTGGAGACCTTGAGTAAAGTTCAACAAGAGGTACATTTATTTACATTTGTTTAATCTGGGCTTTTAAGTCAAATCAAAGTATTTATCTTGTATTACACTTGCAGTTTAATGGAATAGAGGATTCACTCCGAGACAGTGGTGTCTTAGCCCAAACTCAAAAGACTATACAGCTGGAGGTAAGAGTTCTTGTGTCATTGACTTTGATGATTGTTGTTGCATAGTCTCATATCAATTGTGTACCTTATTCAGTAATTTATAAAACAACAATTTACCTCTCTAGTTTAACTGAAATGCTTGTTTTTAGGCCAAAGCCAAACAGTTGGAACATACTAAAAGAGAGTTTGAGAATGATCTTGAACAACTGAAGGATCAGTTGACTCAACAACGAGAACACAGGCTAGAACAAGAACAAAGGGTAACAGCTTTTGCACTTGGATTCTATTTGATTGATTGGTGATTCCATATATCACCAGTATTGTTTATGAATTTCCATCCATCCATCAATTTTCTCCCGCTTAATCCGGCTGGATCACGGGGGCAGCACACTGCCCATTACTCTGTGCACCAGACCGAGACCCCTATGAATTTCAACAGCATATATTTTTTGTAATTCTCAGATAATGGCTCTGGAAGACAGTATTAAAACTTGTGAAGAGGAAACAAAAATGTTCCAGTCACAAGATGAACAGGTGATTAGATCTTATTTTGTTTTTTACACTTTCATTATAAATTTTTATTATGTGCCATTTTATTTATCACTATATATATCTATAATCTCTATATCTCTATTATTGAAAAATATAATAAATATATTAAAATATATAAAACCCAACTTTGTAGGCACAAACCACTCTTAAAGTGTATAGTATGAACAGTGACAGACTACAGAGGAACCTGGAGACAGCTGGGGAAGAGAATGCCTTGCTACAGGAAAGCAACACACATGTAAGAACAGTGAGAACAAATGATAACATTTCAGCTCTAGCTGACTGTAAATGAGTAATTGCTGACTGTAATGTTTTGGTTTTTTTTCTTTTGTAGTTACGCCAACAGTTGGAAGGTTGGGCAGAACGAGTGAGTGAACTAGAACAAGAGATGAGAAGATGTGAACATTCACATAGTGGAATGCTGCAAGATGTTGCCACAAAGGATGAACGCATAATGGTATTTATCTGGTCAGAAAAGTAGTAGGGTTTATTGATAAGTAGTATTAATACCTTATTTGCCCTTTCTGTGATAGTCTTTGACAGATCGACTGCTGCAAATTAAAGCGTGGGATTCAGACCTTGAGGAGGAACAACGAGCTGAAGAAGAAGAGACTTTAAATGGACCGGCAGGATGTAAAGAGACCAATGGAAAAGGAGATATTACAGGTCCACAGGGGCATCTCCAAAAAGTCCAAAAACTCATTCATGCTGCTAAGGTACATAAATACAAATTTGAAAGCACTGCAATGAAGTCACTTATCCCTTTGTAATTAACTCAATATTTTTCTTTCATTTATTTTAGTTAAATGCAGACCTCAAATCAGTAGATGAAGACAAGGACCGCATTTTTGCCAAGTTAAATGATGAAGTAAAAGCAAAGGATGACCTTCAAGGTGACTGAAAGAGCTGAGAATTGTGTTGTAAATTGGGATTAAAGAAACTGTGTGCACCTTCCTCATTTATATTTACTTTGTCAGGAAGCATTAAAGATTTGGAAAGTGAAAAGTTATCTCTACAGTCTGACTCTAAGCACTATACTGAACAGGTAATTTGCTAAAGTACAATTGCATATTTTCTTCTTTTTTGTATTATTTTAATATTATGTATTTCTTAAGGTGCAACTGTTGCAACAAAAGCTCCAAATTATGACAGAAATGTATCAGGAAAATGAACTCAAGCTGCACAGGTACAGTATTTTAACACAACATAAAACGATCAGATATTCATAACATGAAAAACATGTTTAATTTTGGTTTGCAGATTACTAACCGTTGAAGAAAAAGAGCGTCTGCAGAAGGAAGAGAAGCTGACCAAAGCTGATAAGAATATAGCAATGGCAATGGAAGAACTTAATAATTATAGGTATGGTTGCTCTGAAAATCTGTAAGTCATAGTTAAATAAGTACATCCTTCATGTCAATATTAATTTTTACTTTTAGACAACGAGCAGGAGAGATGGAGGAGGAGCTTGAGAAGACTAAACAGTCGTATCAGACTCAGATATCATCACATGAAAAGAAGGCTCATAATAATTGGGTAAGCTCAGTGCAAGACTAAGAAACATGCATGTATTTGCTATCTTTATTTGAACAAATTACTCAAATTATCTACATTAAATACTTAATTAAATCAATTACATTTTTTTTTTCAGTTGGCTGCCAGATCAGCAGAAAGAGAACTTGCAGACATCAGAAGAGAGAATGCTCTTCTTAGACAGAAGCAAGTCTGATTGATTTAATTAATTTCATTGTTAATGAAAATGTCTGACTGTTATATTTTTCTTCAATCTGCCCATAGACTTACAGACACACAATTCAAATTAGAAGCCATTGAAAAGGATCCATATGCTTTGGATAGTCTGGCTCGGCCATTGCCATTTAGAGGTACTGTTGAGATTCCTGTATTCATATTCACACTTTCATAGTCTTAATGTCAAATATGTCATGATTAGGAACTTCATTATTGTGGTTTGTATTTACATTAGCTGAAAGGTCTCCTTATGGACCGTCTCCACTTGGCCGACCAGCTTCTGAAACTAGAGCCTTTCTTTCTCCTCCAACACTGATGGATGGACCACCAAATAGATTATCTCCAAGAGGTGACTATTATGATTATAAATATAGAAAAGCATGTCACATGTTGCATGGTTGAACTAGGTTCATTTTAAGGACCAGCATGCATTTGCGTGATAATGCATTGCATTGTGCATGTATTGTGTGTTTTGTATAATATTTCTTTTCACTCCTCCTTAGTGATGCGTGGTCCATTAGAGCCTCTACTTGGACCAGGGGATACAGAGCGGCCTGGAGGTTCTCATTCAGACAGTGGTTCAATCTCTCCCACATGGGAGAGAGATCGTAGGGGACCCCCACCAGGGCCCATGTCGGGACCCCTGCCTGGGCCCCCAGGCCCCATGGGACCACCAGGTAGGTCCTAGAAACAACATACCTACGTCATACCGTAAAAAAAATTCTTGGAAGAACATATACTAAATGCTTGTTTTTGCTGTTTGGCATGCGTTGTGATAATTGTTGGTATTAAAACAACTTTTTAAATGGATTGTACCAGTGCCTATTTGCAAGGGGCTATTTATTGACCATAGTAAATGTGCATGATTTTGAATGCAGTGCATTGCACATCTACTGCATTTTAAAACATTTATGCCAAAGAATTTTTATAATTAAAGAAAAATCACAGAATCACTAAATCATTAACGTGCTTTGCAGGTTACATTTTCCCTGAAGCAGGAGGGCCTATGTATAGAAGACCTCCACCAGGGCCAATGGGCCCTCATCCTACCCCTGGACTCCTCCCACCCAGGGGTATCAGACCACCAGGACCAACTTTAGACATGGCAGGTGAGTGCCATCTTTATACTACTTCAAAAATTGCTCTTGAACTTGCTTTAAAACTACCCACATATTGCACTGCAGATGGGCATTA
>KN496015.1:0-42027 GCA_000787155.1 Scartelaos histophorus
AAGACTGGATGCCAAGGTAATTTTGATAAGTCCGATTGCAGAAACTGTCCCAGAATATTTTAGTGTAGATGAAAGAAAAAAATAAGTGTTGTTCAGTTTCTATGTCATCAGTACAAAAAGTACAATAATTATCGTTGATGTTAAATTTCGAATGTAAGAATTCTTTGCAAGGATATATATTATTCAATAGCTTAAATCTAATTTCTTTAGCTTTGTTTGGGATTGGAAATTTAATGTAATTGCATCTACATTTTTTTATGGTTTGCATGATGTGACGACGTCTTAATGGCAAGGGGAAACAATTTTGGGATAAAACAGATCTTAAAAACTTGTTATTGCATTTTCTATCTAGAAAAGAGACATTCTGAAATGATAAAGTATGTCATTGTGCAACAGCAGGTGTATAAGTCAAATATTTTTAATAGTAATTGCGCCATTGAGCTCGCTTCATTGACTTGAATGGGCGGCCATTTTTAGACCCCGGGGCTTGGTTAATACAGCAAACAGCGCCACCTCTGGTTAGTCACTTTGGTGGAAGGGAACTGAGGATTCGACATGCCCGAATTACCCAAATAAGCCAACTTTTCGCTGTAACTCGCTTCACGGAATATCCATTATGTTGTGAATAAGCGTTTTCTTTAGTTGCTGTAGTATATAGTGCTGCCACTAGAGGGGGCAGTAATACCCCCCCACATGGGCCTCCAGAGCCTCCCATTGGTCTGGCACTGAGGGGGTGTCAAATGTCCCATCAACTCTGAATGCTACTTCTACATGAAAGAGCTCTTGAGTGACCGCAGGAATGTAACCAGAGGATTAGTTTTTACGATAAGTAAAAATGTGCAAATATGTTTGTTACAAGTTGTGTTTTTAACCGTTAATCGCGTCTTCATTTTATGTGAGGTGGAAAATTCTTGGTTTGTCTTTTTGTTTTTTTTGGTCCCATACAACTTGAAAAGAGCTGTGCCATGTCTAAAGAAGAAGGAAACGTGGACCATATCGCCATAAACTCCGAAAAAGTGCAAAACGGGGCGAGTGTAAACGCGAGGGCGGTGTGTAGTGTGTGCAAGCGCCTCTTTCGGGATCCAAAGCTCTTACCGTGTCTCCACACGTTCTGCTCGGACTGTATCGCTCAGCTGGAGCCGTTCTCGGCGTCCCCCTCCTCCCGCGCCGGGGCGGCCAGACGCGGCAATGCTGGCGAGGGCTCCGTGACCGTACTGTGTCCGGAATGTGACTCCGAAGTGGACTTACCGACTACGGGACCGACCGGCCTCAGCACAGACCACTTGGCTCTGGATGAGGTGTTTCTGGAGACGCTGGTGACAGACGGGCCGCTGCCCTGTGACCTCTGCGGGGAGGGAGCCGCCGAGAGCCGCTGCGAGATATGCGCCATCAATCTGTGCGAGTTCTGCTGCCAGGCCCACAGGTAGTGCAGGTTCACTGTCATGAAGAGATGGCCTAGTACACTCACTTTACTTTCTACTATTTAACAGCTCTCTTACAAGCGTTATGTTGACAATATTACTGATATTAATATTAATATTATCTGTAAACATTAGTATTTCTGATCTCATAGTCGTTATTCCAAATATAGCCAGATTGTTTTTCCAGCATTTAGATCTCTCCATTAAAAAACTCAATTGGTGGAATTCAGTCCATCACAATGAGGTGTTTTAGGTAACAGGGATAATTCTACTTGAACATGCATGATATCAAGAGGGTCCAGAATGATCTTAACCATCCTCTCTGTTCTGCAGGCGTCAAAAGCGGACCACCTCTCACTCAGTCCAGGCTCTCCATGAGCTGAAGTCCCGTGGTCGTCTCTGTCGTCCAGTCCTCTGCTCCCTCCACCCGGGGCAGGAGGTGCGACTCTTCTGTCAGCCCTGTGATGTGCCTGTGTGCCTGGAGTGTGCTGCCACTCTGCACCGGGACCACCGCTGTTCTCCCACACATGACGTCATTGATGGACATGGAGACCGCATCCGGGAACTGGTCTCGGTCCATCTGCGTCCTCGTCTGGAGCGCCTGGAGGAGTCCCTTCAAAAGGTAGTACAGTAAATTAAGATGGTTTGAAGCCTGACGTATGATTAGTAAGTGATATTTTATTACAAGAATTGAGCCAGTACTATATTATAAGAGCTCAAGACATGGTATTAACACACCTTTGACTGACTACATTTTGTGTTTAATCTTTACACATTATCTGTTTCTCACGTATAACTTTTAATTGTGGATAGTTGCAGTGACTAATCCCCAGTCTCATATTGAATTTCCTTAGATTAACATAACTCTAAATTCTAAACTGGGGTCCTCATGATCAGCATAACTACATTCTCTTACTGTGTCTCCTTAAAGGTGGATGAGTCCCATGACCTCTTGACATCCCGAGTGGAGGAGGTGGCACAGGAGGTGAGGGCATTTGCTCGAGGATACGCCAGTGCTGTGGAGGCCCACTGTCTGTCTCTGCTGCGCCGCCTAGAGGAGCTACACAAACAGCGCAGGTACACAAAGACTACATATTCCAATAGCATCCCTTCTGTTTAGGTAAAGAGACATTTCCAGTTTTCAAGCTGACTTTAAACTATTTTAATAATTACTTATGGAAATTTCAAAAGAACATTTTATTCTGTTAGCTGGGCCAAAGTTTTGGAGTGAATATGTTTCGTCACTCATCTAAGAGGCATTCACAGTTCTGAGCTTATGAATCTACTCATGAAATCATGATGATTATGGCATAGTCACATTAGAATAATAAACACATAGACACACATAGAATACACATAGAATCTGAAAACCACCAATTATTTGTGGTTTGTTGAATTCATTAAAACATTTTGACAAATAACAACTGTTCATTTATTGTAGTATCACAGAATACATGTTACAGTAAAACGCCCAAAAACACCCACTGTCTGCTTTTTTTCCCAGAAACCAGCTCCACTTACAGAGGGCTCAGCTACGCCAGGCTTTGCTGGATGTCCGAGGTGGAGTGGAGTTTGCTGAAAGACTTTTGAGTTGTGGTTCAGATGCGGAGATCCTTAGTGCTAAAAGAGTGACCCTGCAAAGACTGAGCAACCTGTCTGAAAGTAGCTATGACCCACAATCTGCGGCAGGAGTTGACGATGGCTCCAACATCTGCTTTTTGCCCTCCGAGCCAGCGGGCGATGTCAATGGCTATCCTGTTGTTGGGTTAATCCACGGGAAGACAGCAGACCCCAGCAAGTGCTCAGTTGAAGGAGAAGGTAATTTAAGAATGTTTCAATTATGGTGAAGTCATGACTCTAATCAGGAGGTTGATAGATTGCAAAATACTCTTTAATACTCATAAAACCCAGGAAACCAATAAGGAATAAGGAATTTGCAGTATTTTATTACTCTGGGCTTTATTATTATCCATTTTTTTTCTCTGAACCAATGCAATGAAAATGCTTAGAAAATATGCATGAATCCAAGTCAAATCTTACTAGCTACTGAGGCTTTGGATTATTACCTAGAATAGTGTTTGCCTTTGCTGTGTCTTTAACATATCATTGTCTTCTGTGGAAGCGCTTTAGCTTCTCCCTCTGTTTTGATTACTGGCTATAAAAGAGAGGAGACAAAACATTGAGGCTGTGAAATGACCCAAGTTAATGGACGTACTGTAGTTTCTTTATTATCCTTGTTTGACTCTTTTGTACATGTACACACACTGCCTGAACTCAGTGCAGCTGGTGAGACTGTGAATGGGGAGGAACAGTGCCGAAAGATGCACTGTTAAAGACTACTGTTATGTGGGAATTCCTTTAGAGCAGAAGGAATGCTCCAGGGGCCTTAAGGGATAAAACAGTCTGGGGATGTTTACGCCAAGCACACTCATTTCACCAGCTACAAAGAAAAGAGGCCGTGGCAAGTTGCAGCAAGACATTTTAAATCCTGGAGTCACAGCAGAGGGACAGGGATATAGTCAAGTGAGGAATATTCATCTGGTCTAGTCAGTAGATTAAGAATATTATTAAGAACAAAGTCAATTTAAATGTGACAGAAGAGACATCAACTTCAATCCTTTTGTTTTAGAAAGTATTGTTTAATTAATAGAAACAATGTTTATCTAAAGGCATTTTTAATATATAATGTGTTAAATTCAGAAAAAGATAATGGCTCTGGTGATAATTTAGACATTTTAATTTTTTTTAAGCATTCACTGCTACTATATTTGCATCTGTTTCTTTTCATGAACAAAAGAAAGTGCTTGTTGAAGAAAAATAACAGGACTGATTTGTTTCATAACTTTATTATGGCTTGTAAATAATACCTAGATTTGATTTATGTTTACTTATGTAAAGACAATATATCTAAGTTTAATAATTCATTCCTACCTACCTCTTAACAAACTTTGATGCATATTTTCTAATTTAATTAACTTTCACTTATTTAGCTATTTTCTGCTGTATGCAACATTTCTAATGCAAGCTATGAGAGGGTTAAGCAGGCGATTTGCTCAATGCACAGGTGACAGAAGAACAGCTACAGCTGTGTTGGTAATGATGGCAGCTGCTACTTTCTAGGCAGAGAAAAGACACTGTAAATTCACACATAATTACTGCTTAATAGTGACTGAAATCTGATATCTGTGAGCAGAGAAGCTGTATTAATGTTATAGCCATTGCTGATTTATTTTCACAAGGCTAGTCGAAATATTAAAAACAATCTTCTGAACAAGTGGAAGTAATTAGTCTTGCTGAGTCTAAACAGGCCACCCCACAGCTGCTCGGAGGTACAGGCTGAACTGTAACCGCATCATTTATTTTCCAACCTACTAGACTCTTAAAAACGATTTCAAAACACTATCAATCGTGAATGAAAACTCTAATGTGTTAGCTATAGGACAAAACTTGAAGCTGTATTTTCAAATGGTATTGGCTGAAATATGTGTATGCCAAAATAAAAAAATAAAAACAAGTATAGTATGATCTAAGTATTATAGATGCGAGGATGGAGATTTTGAGTCTGAGGAATATGACAAGTTCAGTCCTGAATAGTCTGCTGAAAGAGAAGGTCTCATTTATGAGTTAGGTTTGATGTTAAACTTTATGTGTTCTTGTTTGAAATACAAAAGTTCTTCTGTTAACTCCAAACTTCACTTTAGATTTATTTTTCATTGCTTTACCTTTAATATTCCACAGTATGGCAGTGTCATATCCCTTATTGTTTCAGGCATATCATTTTAATATGTTACGACAGGTTTGCAGCAGTGTAGTGTGGGCCAGTCCGGACTATTCACACTGGTCTGCAGGGATTCAGGAGGCGACCAGCTGACCCGAGGAGGAGAGCATGTTGTGGTTAGCATCGCCCATAAAGAAAAGAGAAACTGGTCAGTCAAATATTAAATACTAGAAGTCCATCCTTGTGAGTTTGTGTGAGTGAGAGAGAAGGTGGTTGGGAGGACAAAGAGTTTATTCTATATTTCTGCTCTATATAAATATTCACTGCAATTGCTTTCTAAAATCTAAAATTAATGTAATATTACATTACACTGAATGTAATATATTACATTTATCAAAAGCCTTGTATATTTTGTAATTATATCCTGTCAAGTTTATGCATGCCTTTTATTTTATGATGTGTTATGTTATGTTTATTTATTATTATTATTTATTGGTTTATGTCACACCATATTGCTAAAACACATTCCTAGTTGGTGAATTTTGTTCACTGACATTGATAAAACTTGTATGATTCATAGAACTAGTTTTAAAATTAACGCAAGCTTTAAGTTAATCTACTGTATCATCTGTCTCCATTAAAACACTCAGTGTTAAAAGCCCTAAATATTATGCTTTGGGTTGTTTCTCCAGTACCATCGTGTCATCAGTAGTGGACAACAGTGATGGGACCTACAGTGTTTCATACACTCCTGAAGAGCTCGGGCCTTACTCTGTGTGGGTCTGTGTAAAAACACAACATGTCAAGGTACAGTATTATGTTTCATATTCCAATATTTGTACAGCTTGACATTTCATCATGTATTGTCAAACAAAAATAATGTTAACCTTTCCTGCAGTGATGCACAACCTAAAGGCATCACTTGAACCACATGATTTCAAATGGTGGTTTGAGAACCAAATGTGGTTGTATGAGATGCAGATTTTTTTTACTTGAAGCCTAATCAATACTGGATTATCATCATAATTATTTTTGAAAGGATAGTACTGCATTTTAGTATTATTCCTATTTCTTTAATATAGTTTGTCATAGTTATAGTCTTGCAAATGGTGTACATGGTGTAGTATAGTAAACTACCTATTGCATTTCCTCAATTAATATGCTCTTGCATTTTTGGCAGATTTTCAAATGTATAAGTTTTGGACAAATTTTAAGTCCTATCTTGTTTATGTTTTGCTGATTTGAATGCTATCCAGCAGCTCCTTGTCTGTGTTTACAGGGCTCCCCATTCACACTGAACATAAAGAGGAAGCTGAGGCGCCACAGCGGGATGTTTCATTGCTGTTCTTTCTGCTCCAGCGGAGGGTCCAAAGAGGCTCGGTGTGGCTGCCCGGGAACTATGCCAGGTTTGTCACACAACACCTGAACCTGCTGCTGCTTTGTGTGAGGCAATATCAGCAGAAACATGCTGTAAGACTGAAGGCAAGATGTATATACAATGGACAAACAAACAGCTTTATTCTAAATTCTAAACCTTTTTTACAGCCTATCAGTTACAGGAGACGGAGGGTGTGTTTAGACATGTTGTGCTTTGGTCGTAAATTTAGCCTTTTTTAGTCCTAATATAGACAACTTTAGTCCTGTTTAGTCTCGGATTAGTCCATGTTTAGCTCAGGTTTAGCCTTGGTTTAGTACCATTTTGATGTGGAGAATGTGAACAGTTGTGAACATTTTCTACTGCCTTTTGTCTTTCAGGAGGGTTTAAAGGCTGTGGCCATGGACATAAGGGCCACCCAGGGAAGCCACACTGGTCGTGTTGTGGCAGTACGGTAGAGAAGTCTGAGTGTTTACCTGAGAGCGTGGTAACTGCTGTTTCTGCCCGTGGGCACCTGAGGACTGTGGAGCTCTGAGAGAAAAACAGGCCGGAAATGTCAAGGTGATGAAACCAAGCCACTAAAAGAGCAAGACAACCATGACCTACTGTGATGTTAACTAAATGTTGTTTCAAATTGTTGTTGTTTCAAAAGTGCCATTATTGATACACTGGAGTTTTTTCTCAACTAGGTAAACCTAATTACATGAATATATGAATACTTTTCTTACGGTGCTCAGCACAAAGGTACATTATGAAACTTCACTGATGGATGGTACATCTCTTTCTTGTTTTCATGGCAATATTATTGCTTTACCCTAGGCTATTCCACAGTATGGTATTAAACACCACACCAAGTTACAATTCCAATCTGTACATAAGTAATGTTGCATGTTTTTCCCATTGTATTTCTTATTAATAAAACATCTGTAATCATTGTGGGACATTTTAAATTAAGCAATAACATGAAAGGTTAAATAGTGCACCTTTTTGATGTTTAGCATCAAACTTAATGATGTTATAAAGTTGACTTATATTGCCTTAAAACTGCTGCTAATATACTCTGAAAACTTTAAAAAACAAATATAATTTTATATTTAGTATAATTCAAATTATGTGCCTTATTTCAAATTGGTATAAACAATATGTACTAAATGTATCCAAATCTGAAACTGTTTTATATTCATATTTAGACTTGTTATATGCGTTATTCTGGTATTCTTCAACACTGTGATTCATTAGCCCATATAAAAGTCTTATTGTCCACTTCTGACTGTATTCCATACCCAAACTGTGAACCATGGCGCATTAAAATTTCCTGATATACTGCTGTAATATTTGTGTAAATGACTTGCAATAGAATAGAGTCCAGAGTTCTTTTCATTTAATGTCTAAGTTTATACATTTACTATTTAAGTTTATATCGACAATGCAAAAAACTGCTAGCAAATGTTGTAACTGTACCAGCATGTATTGAAATTTCAAGGCGTCCGAGTCACACAATTCCTTTTCATACCAGCAGATGGCAATGCATAACTGCTTTACTTCTTTAGGCTAATAACATTATCTGGCAACTTTTCTCTTCCTTAAATATCACCCCAATTGGTAGATAAGAATGTCTTTACTGAGCTAAGAGACAACTGATAAATACGGCATAATCAGGAATCATGTTGTAAGTGCTTTTAGATTGACTGTTAACATTAATGTTTTATGAGTCCACTGTTCAAAGTAATTTACATTAGTGGCAGAGGGATTCTGTTTAATCTAACAGTGGATAGAGGACATTTGATAGTACTGGGAGTATAAAATCAGTATCAATACGTTTACTGAACAATTTAAAACATAACAGATAAAGTGTGTTAATAACTGTACCCATAGTATTTGAAGAATGCAAAGTGATAAGTTTACTTGTGTTCATCTTTCAGGTATAGGTATTGGTTTGAGCAGTGTGCAGGGCTATAGTAGTTAACTCCAAAAACATGCCCAATAGGTTAAAACCTTCCAGCTAAGGTAGTCCTGACTAAGCATTGCTCAAGATTTGGAGACGAGACCCCGGGCCCCACACTGCTCCTACCATTTTGTCCCAGTTGTCTCAAATTTTCCTCTAGGGACAATGGAGGATACCTTAACCATGACGCTATTGGCTGGCTATAGAATATAAAAGAGCCAGCATAGCCTTCTGTACTCACAAATAGTCACGTACGTATGAAATTGCTGAACCTGAAAACCTCAAAGGAAAAGTTGGCACAATGGTTGTAGTATACAGTTAGCATGCTAGTTGTACCAGCTGTAGCATCGATGGAATATCTGTTTATTTGTTTTTGTTTATTTGTATTTTGATCAGATGTCCATATTTACTTAGCCAAAAATGATTTCCATAATCTGCCATTGATATTGATTTGTCATTACATCACTTCCTCTTTAACTCAAGTGGACAAGAGCCAGTGTTTGGGACCTGAGCCATCTCATCCACATGCCAAATTGAACAATGACAGTATGTGGCTAACGACAGGGCTGCTGCCATCCCCATGAACCCTGGGGAGAAGGACTCCTGCCAAATCTCATAAACCTCCTTCATGTGGCATTGAGCTTTCAAGTAATGTACCTTGTAATTGAGAGCACACGCTATAATGGTCCAGCATTGTTCCTCATTCAAGAGAGGGTTTTGTACAGTTTTACTTTAATTTCTACTTTTTTAGTCATGTCCTTAGATGTAGCTCAAGATCTGTGTGTTGCACTTTTCTAACAACAGTTATAAGGGCCTGAATAGTGCAAAAATACAGCCCCCCAGGAGTAAAAAAAAAAAACAAAACATACAATAACAAATCTTTAAATACACATTAAATACTATTGAAAATCAAACAATTACTAAATTATAGAGATAAGATAAGATCAAAGAAATGTTGAATGAATAAAAATGTTTTAAACTGGTTTTAATGGTGTTGAGACATTTGACTTTTCACCTACCTAGCAGGCACAAAACGGGAACTGCACTAGACATAATTATAATTCTTAGTTCTGCAAATCTTTTTAGCTTGTGATTAGTTATTTATTTCCAGTCCTTAAAAACTTTAGGTAGATTCAAACATTTCATATTTGTGTCCGATTATTTGATGATAATAATGTAAACAGATGAAGAAGATGCCCATTAGGGGTTTTCGGATTTATTTTGAACATTATATTTTGTCATGAAATATCCAAATTCACAATGTTTAATCTGATCAAATATATCAGTGACTAAACACTAAAACGCTGTAATACAACAAAAATCAGCATTTTAACAATAGTCATTTTATCATCCCCCATCTGTATTAAATATTATCGGCCTGGAGAATGTTGAGATGTAATTTGAATCCTAACAATAGAGCTCATATCAATATTTGTTTAATGCACCTCTTTTTAGGAGTCTAAAGTTAAAGCAAGGACACAGAACAGTACACAGAAGATGGAGATGGAGGTATACAGTGTTGTGACTGCTCCTGACATCCCTCACCCACAAGTATTTCATAACTACAAACCAACCACACCAATGCACTGTGCCAATGCCTAAATACACAGGGTTATCTGCACTGCACACATGGCTAACAACACCTTTTTACCTTTTGTTTTAAATGAGGCAATGAAAAACAAAACAAAAAACTTGACCTGCTTCTATTTTTTGTTATTGTGCCTGCAGATCAGCCAAGCAACCAACAATCATTGTAATCATAACCATCTTCACTATGTAACATTTCTGTCTTGCTATTGGCTTGTTGGAGTGTGTCTTTAAACTGGTCTCCATGGAGGCAATCTGATGACACCACCAAGTTACAGATCGGGTCTGTGTATAACTGACCCTGCTCACTGTAAGAATCCACTGTAAGGTTTTTGTGCAATAAAAACATCTGCAATTGAATAAATGCAAGATAGAGAAGCCAAATATATTAATAACTTATCTATGGAGACAAAGAGCTGTTACATATAGCCCACCTTAAATATTTTAAAGTAATAGAAATGTCCCTACTCACGTATAACTTTTGTATTGCAAAGATATTAAGGGACTTGTTCAATTCATTTGATTATATGATTAATTCTATGTTCACCTACCTACTAGGAGTCAACACCTACCTTAGTATTCATGAGCAGCTGTGAACTTGTGCTTAGAGAGGGCAGGTCACTTAGACTGAACACTGTGTAACTCCATTAGAGACGAGGAGGTAAAGCCAATGTCACCACTGTAATACATTTACCCAGCTCTGAGTGGGGCCTAACTAGCTCACACCTCAATGTAGTGCACTTGGAAAAACAATTTCAAGTCAGTTTCATTGGAGCCAGTAAATTCAGTCCAGTGCACAGAGTGGAAAGTGGACTTGTTTTCATGCCACAGTTTCTTAATAAAGCAGCAGAGTGTCCATAACTTTATAAAAATGAAGAGCAGTGTCACCCAGACCTGGAGACAGAGTCAGCTCTGGTGGTGTTTGGGAGGTCATATTCGCACACCACTGTCAACAACAATACAATTTGTTTTCTGTTACGGCTACTGCTGTGTCAACACTCACGTCTGCATGTATCTGTACAAAAAACAAACAAAACACATTCTCTATGCAATTATTTGTCAGAATGTTACTTTTGGAGTCATCTTTCTCATCTAAAAACAAGCCAATGCAGGCAAAAACATCCTAAATGTCTCTAAATAATAATTTTAAAGTGTCAAGCATGAATACTAATTGAATTTAAGCTAACATAATTAGATTTAAAATTTTACTAAAAATCTTTCCTATTTTCAGTTGTTTTGTATCAAGCTTATTTTTGACATTTTACTTTCTGGTTGGACAAAATGTGAAATAACAATATATCAATGATTAGTCAAATGAAAATCGAAAAAAAAAACCAAACACCTATACTCTTAATAAATCAATTACATTTTTCATGCTGATGACAAAGGTAGAAATATTCCATTTTACAACTCCTGTCCTCCTATCTCCTGTATTTCTGTAACTTTCCTCTCATTTCATCTTGACTGATGTAAAACTATACTATACATACACACTTATACATATTTCTTTAGCACAGGCACAATCCTACCAAAGTAATTAGAAAATCATGAAAACCTGCCATGCTCTTTAAATAACTTTTTGAAAACAGCATCCAGGCAAACATCTGAAAATATGAAGTTTTATGTTGGAACAAGATGCATCCACATGGACAATTCTCAGTTTATTTTCCCATGATGCCTCACTCTCCCCAGAGGCCCACTGATGATGATAATGGTGGTGGTGGAGTAAAGAAGAAATGCTCTGCTGCACCATTAAGCACAATGTCACAGCACTGAGCCAATAGTAGCTCACTTGTGGGGACTATATGCAGTTAGGGGCACCAGACCGTGGGATTGACACTTGAGACACACGTTTCTTTAAGCACCTTCGCTACAGAGAGCCAGAGGTGCGGGCCGTCCTTGCTCTGCCCAGACTGGTCATTTATAATTTACACTTTCACTCACAAACTTTTGACTTGGTATAGATACTGTATTTTGCAGTTATAGTTTTCTATTTTTATTTTAATGCAGCACTTAGAACAGGCATGGTTACTATGGATAATACAAAAGGGTCATATTTTACACTACAAATGTCATACAAATTATTTTAAAAGGTATAATAATAATAATAATCCTTGCATTTATATAGCACCTTTTCAAGACACCCAAAGCACTTTACAGTTCATTATTCTCTCACTCCACTCTCTGTTGATAAGCTGCTATTGTAGCCACTTCCATACTAGGCAATGTGGGTGAAGTGCCTTGTCTAAGGACACAACAACAGTTTTTGCCACTGGCGCCCCACTGTGGCACCTGGAATTCCCAGTGGTCTCCCATCCAAGTACTAACCAGGCCCAGCCCCGCTGAGCTTGTGAGATCAGGTATGTATTATGATATTCTCTGATCTATGTTAATGTTGCTTTCAAAAACATATACCTGTAGTCTTGTTTTGTTTCATTCACACATGTTTAACACACAAGCCTTGCATATTTAGGTTGAGTAATTCTTTCAAACAAAAATACTCTTTTCCACTTTGTGATATCATGTGGTAATAAAATAAGTGCTCCGGTGTGTTTTTAACATTCATAAATGTTTACTAGAATTATTTGGATAATTGCAGCCCGGGAATTTCCAATCTCTGCCAAAGGAGAAGGCAGAAGATAACTGTTAAACTGAAAAATATTTCACAACATCACAAGATGGGACAGAAGATTTTGAGCTTTGGAGCTGTAATAAAGGGTTATAAAACAGTGAATGAAACAAAACACCACTCCAGTAATGTGGCTTAAAGCTCTCAAGAGTCCATTTTATGTAATATAGATCAGCTTTAAGATCAGCTTTAACTATAGCTGATCTTGAACTGAACACCCTGAACAATCTACAGTGACAGGGTTGACGCACCAACTTTTCACTTTAATAAAATGGTCACCACCTGTAATGTAACTTTGGACATTCGTAAATATGAGATGAACAAGGTCAGCAAAGCCATTTTCGTAACTGCATCCTTGTTTTTTCCCCACCATTTTGATTTTCCACCCCATTAACTTGGGTGTTTTTCCTCCGTGCGAAATGTATGATAAATTCCTCAGCCATTCCCCGTGACAATAATCATGAGAAATGCATTGAAGCAGTCGACAGCCTCCCTCCTATTTTCTGGGACTGTCAGTTTTTGTGTCTGCTCAGCGTTTTTTGGTTCTTGTGTGGTCCCTCTCGCAGAGCTGCACCGTGAGGCCTATAGAACTTTAGCACTAATTCACGCACTTGGGGGGACACTGTAAATCAAAGTGCCCCTCCAGCCCTCTTGTTGCCACTGTAGTGAAGGCCGTGCCCGGGGACTCAAGGACTGGCTCTTGATGGACACCGCAGTCTGTGTCTGTACTCAGCAAAACGCCATGGATGTGTTTATGGCTGGATGTTATCCCTTGATAGATCACCTGTCGAGAAAAAGCTCACTGAGGTGTGCGGAGTGCAGACAAACAGCCTCCAGAGCTTTGGTTTATGAAGTGTTTCCATGGCATCA
The DNA here is from genome assembly GCA_000787155.1 of Scartelaos histophorus. Lineage (NCBI taxonomy): Eukaryota > Metazoa > Chordata > Actinopteri > Gobiiformes > Gobiidae > Scartelaos > Scartelaos histophorus. The sequence continues at coordinate 13,546 of KN496015.1, forward strand.
ACAAAACATAAAAAGAGACACTGTAAACTTTTTGTTCACTTACCTTGTTTGTGCTCATAAGATGACATAATGATAAGAAAATAGTCTACAAGTAAATAAGTATGTCTCAAATCTTTCCAGAAGATAAGACAAACATAAGAATTTTCAAGTTTCACATTTACCATCTAAAAAAAAATCAAATGCACAGATGGTAACTTTTAATGCTTCAATATTGTCACTGTAGTCAAAACAGTTGACTGGCAGTAATTTGCTTAAAACACACAACTTTGGATTTGGAATGCACATATTAAATCACAATGAATCCAGGTGCTCATATTTTCTTCCAAGCAGCCAGTGTTTATTATGGACTCTTAAGTAATTGCCGTTTAACTCCAGTCGTGACAGCTGATGATGGAAATATCTCCATCACTCAGCACTCTACTTGTACATTAAACATTTTTCTCTGATTTATATTGTAATGAATTGTAATTGTAATGCAGAGAGTGTTTGTTTACCCTCAGTCATATAATCTGAACCAGTATAGGTTTCAAAGGTTTTACGCTATGCAACAAATCATTATAACCTGGTACTGTGGCTCCAACCATTGAAAAACCAGCTGGGGAAGTGTCATCATTGAGGTTTCTAACAAATTACACCCTTCAGTGTGAGAAAAGCCGAGGCAGAACTGGGGCTGGGAGTGTGGCCAAAAGTAAATGCAGAAGTGACACCTGTCTAATATTGGGGACAGAGTTTTTGTGGTGTGAGAAAAGATGGAACACTGTCAAGGCCGAAAAGGAGCACTATGGTGAAGTGTGTTTCCCCTGAAACTTGACTTTAATAAAGTAGAGTACACCTGTGATGTCACTGAGTGCCTGTTTATGATGCACAGCTGCATCATGCCACGACTTCTCACTGTCTTACTTGGGTTTGGGCTAAAAAAGCACAATAATGCATGGTATATCGGCTATTTAGATGGCTAGAGGACATTTTATTTTATACCATATGTTGTCAAACAGTCTTGCCATATAAAAAAATACAGCATTTGAAAATATATATCACAATATCATATGTGTATAGTGTAGTCTACATCACAATATATTGGACACAAAGTACAGTAGACAGACAATACAGTATGTCCATAAAGAAGGGGGATGAACATTGTCAGATGGTCCCTATACAAATCCAACTTGGTGACTGTAATTTCACATTTTAGGCTCATGTCCGGTGCTGGAAAATTTCCCAGGTAAATTCTGACACAGTTGACAAAAGCCTATAGTATCATTATTAGTGAACAAATTGTACAGTTATTCTTACAGGATAAATTCTGCAAATAAAACGTCATATAAAGCAATATTTAGATCTACTAGGCTACAGCTTAGTTTATTTATGAGTCCCATAAAAGTCCCATATTTTGGTAAAGGCCTAGATACATCTTATGTAGCTTTAAAAGTCCTACTTTACACAAAATTGACTCTTGTGGGCTTCAAGTCATGCTGGAAGACTGTTACCTCTTCAAATACATTCCTGGAGTTGTGTTTCATTTCATTCACATGTTTGAGTAAACCAGTTTTATTAGTCTCTTTACAAATTTCAAAATGCTCTGTTCCACCTTGTGATGTCATGAAATAGTAGTTCACCTTAATACCTTTAACCTTAAGGTCAGCAGAGATTGGCATTTCCAAAGCTCAAATTATTTAAATGATTCTAATGAAGGTTTGTGGAGTTTAAAAACACACTGGAGCCCTTCCTGTATTACCTCAAGCATCACAAAATAGAAGCTCTTTAATTTGATATTCATGACAAGGCCTAACAAAAATGCTTTAATAACTTACCAAAAAGTCATGTCTAGGTCTATTTTTATTAGATCTCATAGGTATGCTTTGGAAAAATAAATTGACATTAAAAATATATTGATGATTGACATAAACTCGAATCATATCTAGCCTTGCATTTTGCTTATTTTAATAACAGAATTAAAATAAGTAGTCTATAACTTCTAGGCCTATAAAAAAGACCTTAAAATAAAGTTTTTATGAGCTAATTTATCATTTTGTTGGCGGTATGGCTTTTTGGATTCAAACCAACCAGTGAAAAATGTGTTTTCGTGCGTCTGGTGATTGTGAGACGCTCCCTCGCACACACAGGCAGAGTAGCTGATCCAGATCTCCGAGTAGCGGCAGCTCCAGTCAGTCACAGTCCGCCGCAGCAGTCCGACAGTGCGGCCACTCGTGCTCTCGACGTCCGCGGAGCTCCACGGTTGTACGGCTATGATCTGAAGGCTCTCCCCGCGGACATTATAACATTTACGGATATGAGGACACCTGCTACTGCCTGTTCTTCCAGACGGCGGATCGGGATCCCTGACGAGCAGCGCATTTCTCCCATTTCACCGAGCAAATGAGAAAGGAGGTGATGCAGCGCAAGAGACCGCCTCTGTCAATTGATAACCAGCTAGCTAGCCATAGCCACATATGCTAATAGCTAACGCCAGGAGCTCCGATGGTGGATGCACAAATGTCTCTCAGCTGACGTATTAGCCCGGCTTTATTGTGTTCTCTTGAGCGTTTTTAGATGACCGTAGATCGCTGGTTTCTTACGTTTACACATACGTTTGTTTAGTTAGCCTCTCGCTATTAGCTAGCATTATGTATGGGCTAATCATCATCTCACAGACTGCCACTGTCAGGGAATGAACTTGGTATTCAGTGTGGACACATCATAGAAACACAGACTCGGTGGGAACTGCAAAACAATCCCGAGCTAATATACGGTTTTCTGCAGAATTGCCCCCCGGTGAATTGACCCAAAGGTAATTTACACGTCTTGTCCTCTTGAAGGAAGCTCTTTAAAGCCATCCCCGTCTGAGCAGATGCTGAGCAGAAGCAGATATTTCATTTGTCCTAAGGTAACAGGGCGAACAAGCGCGGATTTTCCAGTAAGCCTTTCGCCCTGTGATGAAAATTAAACACGATACAGTACATTTGTCAATATATAAAAGCTGAAAATTCATCACTTTGACTGAGACTACCAGGCAGGCTGCTTTTGGACCATTATTTCTGCATAATAATATTGAACCCGTGTTAGAAATAATGACTCGATTATGTAATTAATACTCACAGTCGTTCCTTCTTATTTAGATGGATGTTTGCCATTCGTCATGTTTGTTATGGCTTGGGGAGGTTTTACCTGACAAACTATGTAAGAATATTTTCCCTATAATTTATCTATTTATTCATTTATTTTCAGATTCACAATGACAGTCCTGCAGACCTCCATCATTGAGGGACTACAGCCCTGTTTCATCCTGGTTTCTGGATTTATCATTGCTGGTATGAGATAATAACGTGGCTCAGACCGTGAATGCTGCTACTACAACACCTGTGGCAGTGTTAAACCCCTGTGACCCCTGACCCTTCCCTGAGCCAAGTTCACATCCAGAGTGTAAAAAATGACCACTCCCGCTCTCCTGCCGCTGTCTGGCCGCAGGATACCCACCCTATCAACGGGCACCTCCTCGTTTCCCCATCACAGGGCTACACTCAGGCTCTCGGAGAAGTTCATCCTGCTGCTCATTCTCAGTGCCTTCATCACGTTATGTTTCGGGGCCTTTTTCTTCCTCCCGGATAACTCTAAGCACAAGCGCTTTGACCTGGGCCTGGAGGACGTGCTCATCCCACACATCAACTCTCCCAAAGAAGGCAAGCATGCCTCGGGACAGGTGGTCATACATGGACAGGGAGGACATGATGAGACCCGGCACAGGTAAGAGAACCTGCTCATTTAGCTGCGGGAACTCTATTTTAATGGTTTAGTAGAATAGAAGAATGATATATAATTTTGACAGACCTTAGTTATAAATAATACCGTGTATTTGTAGTTGCAAAATTAAACAGGAGTTGTTGGGTGATTACATTTTTAGATTTTTGGACTTGTGCCTAATTCCCTGACTGATGGACCGAAATAGTTTGAAAATTTTATTACATTTATTAACTACACTATAATTACAATTCACTTTGCAAAGTTAGGGTCAAATTATAGAATACACTTCTAGGGTTTAGCTTTGCAGAAGTCAGAATAATATGTATGCAAGAACCAAACTTCAACAAATGATCAAATGGTTCAAACTATTCCGGGTCTTAAAGTCTCACATTCTTGGTCTGCTTCTGCATACGCAGCTGTGCCGAGATGATGTGCTTTATGCATTTTTCTTGTCAAAATCTACAGTTCCATTTCTGTGTAATATTTGAAGCACTATTCTACTGTTTAGTGCTGTCACTTAAGCTCTGGTCTTTCTTCCTGGAAATGCTGTCATAGTTAACCTCTGAAAATTCTGGATATTTAAACCTCTATCAACAATCAACAAGAAAGTACACTATTTTATCCTCAGACTTACTGGGTTAAATGTGGGTTAGACCTGTGTCGAGCTATCTTAACTGTTCTTCATTGGAAATACTGAATGCAGAGCTTCAAATGTTGTTTAAAAACTGCCAGTCTATTTACTTTGGTTATTATCTTCCAAAAGGTAATGCGCAGTATTCTAACATTCCCTAAGATTGAATATGCCTCATTCATATTCAAGTTGGCAACATATCATGCGATTTTTATCATTTTTCCTTCATCAAGTGCTATTTGAGATTTGCTTGAATGGAAGAAAGAATATGTGGCTTTTGACATGAAGTAGTAAAAAGGGCCACATTAGACTGTCATTGTATACTATTGATCAGATAACTTGACGTATGATTTTGAGATATTTTTTGAAAGAATGTCCTGCCTCCTCTCTCCAGCTGCTTTTTCCAGTTGCTGTTTTTGAGGCCAAACTGGGTCACACAGATTTATGCAGATCTGTTATGCCTTTTAGAATTCTCATAATTCGTTTGTTCTTGACGCCCTAGATCTCCTGCATATGGTTCCACTGGCATTTTTTAAAAGTAATTTTAGCATGACAAAGACGTATAGGAAAATAAAATGCCTCCAAAGCTGAACAGCAGGTCCTAAGTATAATTTAATAGAAACTGTCGCTGTGCTGGTGTGGGAGGGCGTGTGAGTTTCAAGCTTTTCTGGGAAAACGGTGGTAAAAGCAATTTCTCAGACTGTCTCCTTAGTGTTACCTCCCTGTTCCCTATGGAGCCTTATCATTTGTCTGCCGTGAAAGCTGTCCAAAGCTTGGAATAATGTAATTACTGTTGTCCAGGAGATGCGTGGATGAAGTGGGACTCGAATATTTGAAGGAGGTTTGTTTTCCTAAATACTGTGGAGCTAAGCAATACCAGGTTTTTTATTGTTTTGTTTGGAGGTCTTTTGAGGTTCACTGTTGTAATGTGTTCTCTTAGTCCATGATTCCCACTTGATCAAATTTGTTGCAAGCATCAAGGCAAGAAAGCTTTTTGACATGAGTTTAGATCTTTGCTGCTTTTTTTTGGTATTATGAGATATGAGATATCAAGCCATTGTTTTGATAGAGATCTTTTTACTTATTTCAATCAAATTTGTTTGTGACACCAAATTAAAAGGTGCACTATTAAGTTTTTTCAGCCAGCTGCTTGTCTTTTATGGAGATGTTTTCCCCTTTAACTGGAATGTTCCCATTTGATGCCATTTAATTTATCTCCATAGAGACCAGCAGGGGATGCAACAAGGCCAAGTTGGGGGTCTCATTTATAAAACTTAATATGGAATTCTTACTCACAAACTCTAGTTCAAAGTAAGAGTTTTTGAACTGGACCAATCATTTCTATATACAGTTTTTTTTATAGATCACAAACTTCTACAGGAAATTCACGTACATGTAAAAATTGTGTGCATATGCACACTTTATAAAGGAAATAAATCCTGATCTGTTAAGAGGCGACAGTAATGTACTAATGACAGTAATGTACTTTTCAAGGTTTGAACCCTAAAATACCTGCAATTGAATAAATGCAAAATAAAATTCATGCCATACTGTGGAACATTTCAGGCAAAGCAATAACACCAAGACAAGCAGAAAACTCACTATAAGTTATAAGTACATGTAAGTACATACATATAAGTTATTTGGTGCAAAAACCAAAAAAAACGAAGAGAGAAAAAAAAGAGTAATACATTTTGAGAGGTGTTGAAATTAGTTTTATGATTTTGCTTCTGCTTATGTAAATCTGTTCCTTTTGCTCGGCTATGTGCTACTACTGTAGGTGTTCTTAAAACGATCGCTTTGTGCTGTAAAGGACCAGGGTTCAAACTGCCTCTGGAAAATGAAGCAAAATGGCACTCAAAATGTCCTGAGGAAAAGCAGCGCGACTGGTAATAATTTCACCTTTAGCACCACCCCACGGTGAGCCTGGTCTGCGCTCACAAGTTCACACCGTTAATACTCTTATAAAAGCTTTAGAGAGAACAAAGGTCATTCAGCTATTTCAGCCTTTTTCAGGGATTTATAACACGGCAGCATTAGAAAAGTACTATCCAAATTTTCACAAAGCCTGCTTTTTTGTGCTTTAGTTTTAGTGCCATACTGTTTAACAGGGAAATCTCTAACAATGATTGTGATTTAATCAAATGTATGCACATTTAACATGGGTGTTTTTAATCAACTACAAGAAACTTAATACTTCTAAAGAAAATTATGCTACAGATTGATTCAGTAGTTTAGTCTAATTTGCCTGGCAAATATCTTTGCAGTATTTAGATGTAGTGTTTGCAGTTTTTTTATTGGTTCAAGATAGAATAATTTGTGTGGACAGAAATCAGTGCTGCAGTTTCATATGACTGTGAGGTTGAATGATGACACTGAGGGACCAAATATCTGTTAGATTTTATAGGACTGTACTTAATTATCAAATGAATGCCCTGAGCATTGATTAGCTGACCAAGATGGGGCGTGACATGAGATGTCAAAATTGTAGTATCTCTGTGATATCTTACAATATATGATAACAGTTAGCCAAAGAAGTATTAGTAAACAGTGACTTCATTTATATTTAAAAATAATAAATCATTTTTGAATTGATCAACTGAATAACTAAAGATATACAGCCAATTTTTTCAGGTTTTATGAATGAAAGTGTAAGTTAAAGTGCTGTTTTGTTATTTCTACCTTGTATCCACATGTTGGAGCAGATTAGATCAGTACTGTACAGTCTGGAGTCGGTAGTGAGCCCAGCTGATGTAAGGTGAGCAGTGTGCTGTTGTCATCCACTGTGCAGTGGAAAGTGTGTGCTGTAAACAAACTGTCTTACTGTGATTTTTAAGCACTACCAGACCTGAACCAATAATTTTATTTTTCTCTGTTTGAATGCACTGTAAGGAATTGGATACCATCAGTGTATTGCACACACTGGAATTGAATTTTACAGTAACTAACTCATTCATTGTTGAGAAGAATATCAGTTGTTGTTGTAATATGATGCTCTGTTTTTGTTAACTGCTTTGCACTGAAGCAACAGCAGCATCATGTGTGACACCAAGATCATATTACCAAGCCCAGTGCATTTTGGCCAATGAAAAGCCTTGAATATGCCTCGATGCAATACCTTTCTTCCAATTGTGATTCTTTTTATTTTATAAACATGAATAGAACTAGACATTTTTTAGCTCATTGGCTATCTGCCTCCAGCACAGGCTTTGTTTTGGCCAACCTGCTGCCTAGTGATTACCAGTGTTGGGCATGTTACTTTGAAAACTGTTACTAGTTACTTACCCAAAAAAGTAACTAGTTACCCAGGAAAGTAACTAATGCGTTATATTTTAAGTAAAAAAATGTCAAATAATTTGGAGTAAAACGGCAATCATGACCCTGATAGCATCAAAATCTGCAGTGGTCCGCTTTCGGTCCGCAAATCCGCCCCACAGTCAGTCCGCTTTGCGGATCCGCTGCGTATTTGTTCCATATTCACTTTCTGACTGTTGCTAACCCAAACCCCAGGGCAGCTGCAGTCACACAGCAGATATGCTGCTAAATCATCTTAGATCCGCACTGTGGACGCACTTTTAACACAACATTTATTAGATGTGTTCAATTAGCGGATGTGCAAGTGGACTCCACTGCGGATCCGCCGCGAATAGTTTTTGCTATGTGTGGGTGTCTTTGGTTGGCTCAACATGAAATCTTACTCTGCTTTAGCCAATCATCATTACGTATCCCGCCCTTACCAAAGGAAGAAAAAAATAAATCGTGTGCCTGTACACAAGTTGAGTGAGATTCCACTTTCAAAACAAGTAGGTTCAGTAACGCGCAGTAATGGCGTGTTGGTACCGGTAACGGCGTTACAACTATAGATAAAGTAACTCGTTAGATTACCTGTTACTGAAAAAAGTAACGCCGTTAGTAACTGCGTTTATTTTAACGCTGTTTTTCCCCATCACTGGTGATTACACACAAATCTTTATGTAAATACTTAAATGCAATTAGATAACTGCTTAAAATATGATTAAACATGACATTAAAATTACACAATTTGGCAAAAAATAATCAAAATTGGGCCTACAGATTGGCCCAAAAATATCATCTTATGGGCCACTGGTCGCTCTGGATTCTAAACAATCAGTATCGGCATCAACTATGAAAAAAACAATCAATCTCTAAACATGAATTTGGGGCAGCATTGGCTCAGTTATTAGAGCACTCAGACCACCCGGACCAATGCATGGTGTCAATGTGTCCTCAGGCAAGACACTTCACAAACTGTATGAATGTGATGTGTGGCTGAGGGATTGCTGGGGAGGGGATCAAATGAATAATACAATGTAAAACGCCCCAAAACAACTTGAATGAATTAGTTGCATAACAGCATGTACTGACTGACATGGTCTGCTACCATGAGATGTTATTGCTTTCACTGGAATGTTTCTCACCACCTCACAGTTACATGTGAATTTATTCTCTGAGAAAGATGCCTTGAATCACATTTATTCTTACTGTCAGTTTGCTTGCTCCCTCACGGATTTGACTTGTAACTTACCCTAGTGGCATCACCTGCTTGTTTTCATGACAATAGATATGTTTAATAACATACTGTAGAACATTCCAGGCACAGAAATAACATCTCTATAGAAACAAGCAGGTGAAGGACCCTCCATCAGAAAAGTTACATAGTGCAACTTTAAACTATTATGCCACTTTCTATTTTGTCAAAATAACTAACTGTATTCTTCAAGTCGCTTTCACCGATCAAGGTTTTTTCAAGACCATTTTGTACTCAACTGTTGCATTGATAAACCTCATTCTCTTGACTCACTTAGGCTCAGACATCACTGAAAAAGAACAAGGCTGTTTTCCCACCACATCTTTCACATAAAGGAGTTAGTGCCTTGACCAGTGCTAACCTGCTTTTGCCTCTTATTGCACTGCCAGTTATTGTTAGTGGAGCAGGCTGATAACTATGCTTTGGTGCTTGGATGTGGCCATAAATCTTTACCCTGTGGATCATATTAAAGGGCATGGCCAGTTTCAAAGTAAAGTTATTTATCATGGTTACTGGGATCATAGATACCATTTCCGTCTTTGTTCAGCTGTCAGTAAATCTAGTTTGTTTGTTGTGTGTTCACATTTAGTGGTTTTGCGCTAATGCTCATTGCACTAATGCTCTAATGCTATACCTATATCTTATATTTGCTGCAATAAGTCTAAGAGCATCCATTTTATCGTTCCCTAAAATTAAACAAAAAAAAAATTGATGTTGAACTTGACATGTCAAGTTTGATTGAAATTCAGAGTACAGTGTCAAACTCTTACAGAATATTGCTTGTTTGCTGACACAGAAATGCCCTTGCTCATTGAAACCGACAACATCTCTTGTTTGCTACTTTCCATATTATCGCAGATTAACTTTTTATCATTCTCGGACAATATCACAAAATAGAAAATGCAGAATGCTTTCTCTAATTAGTTGCTACCCTTATACACAAATGTAACAAATTCATAAGAGACATGCGTGAAAGACCATATCGAGCCTCTTCCTTATTGCTATAATTTCTATTTAATTACTGTGTTGTTAGATTTTATCATGCACAGTTGGTGTTTAGAGACAGGGGCAGCAGTGGACCTTCATCAAACATAATCTACTCATTAACACGGCGACCATTATCAGTCCTGCCTCACACATGTCTCATTTCCTCTTCCTCTTTACAAGATTTTGGATTTCATTTGTCATGTGATTGTCATGGTTCTTATAAAGCATTACAGCCAAAAAATGTATTGGTTTGACTTTTCTGCGGCAAAATTGGCGCTACCCTCTTGACTGTGCAGTAATTTGTGTAAGGCCTGTCTTTGACAATCTAACAACTGTGACAAATTAAATGTTGATAAGAAAGAAATAAAGGCCCATTTTCAAACCATTAAAACCCCATATAAAACAAAGAAAAACTAGCATTGTATTTTTCTCCTCCAAATTGGCTAGTTTTGCACAATAATCTTAGTCATTTCATGCTTGGTGTTAAAATTTCAAAGAAGTGAAAGCCTCCATGACAAGGAAACCTCGGCTGCAAAACATTAGAGGTTAATTTGTATTATTCTGATGATTTGGTAATTTCACATTGCCTTGGAAACCAAGACACTTCAAAAATATTGTCATTGTTTCTCAACTTCAGAGGTCACATTTTAGTGCTACATACACCACACAGTTGAAGAGCTGTTCTTTGCACTTTTAGCAGGATTGCAAGAATTTGTTAAAATACATACCATATGCAGCTGGCTATGACATTCTTAATACTTACCTGGTACAGAAACATCCAGAAAACAGATATATCCTCATATATTAATCACAAGTTGGTTTAGGAATGACCAAATTCAAACAACTTTGGAGGACCATTTTTGAAGAAGAATAAAATGAAAGAGAGTACTGATTGAGGGCCAGCTCAAATAAGTGTCCATTCAAAATTTTCTTTGTATTCTCTCCCCTGTGTCTCAGTATCAGTTTTAACTAGACCGCTTCACTAGCAGAGCCAGAAAATGGAGACACTTATTTGAATTGGTTTGCATGAGTGTGCCACAAGTTTTTTGTGATAAGATACGAAAGAATGAACATAAATAATTGGTTGAAAGACCACCTAACAAAATGTCACCTCTGCCTGTATTTTGGAGTGGTGTCCTCTTGTCAGGTAGAGAAACATGATCAAAGTCTGTTCATTCAGAGCCAAATGAGCCATTAGTCCTGCAGTTTGAGTTTTGAATTTCAAATAATCCTGTTTATGTCCCCAAACCACACCCCAGCTGTGTCCAACAAGCCATAGGTGTTCCTAATGAAAGCCCTGAGAGTTGGCCCAACCATCGGAAAATGGATTTGAGACTTCACAAGAAGCTCTCTCTCAAACGTCACTCCCCTGTCAGGGATGTGTGTGGGACATGGTCGTATCAAACTGGGATCAGTGGGAACCACAGAAAAACTTGTCATGGTAAACTTTCCTGAATGTTTTTATGCTGATTCTGGTACTACCTGCAAAGTCTGTGGTTTTGTGCTGTTGCTAGGTTATATGGGCATGGAAAAAAGATTACACTATGCAAAGGCTGCACCCGAATGTCCACACTTATCTCTACGTAGGACACTAAAAGGTGGTCATGCCATTTTAGTGTTGTTCCAATGCCCAGAGAGTAAAGCAGCTCACTCAAAATGTCCCACAGTGAATCTTGAGAAGTAGTGGACAGCGATCATCATTAGACTAGTCAATATTGACAACAGTGCATTGCGAGAATCTGAAAAACAACAGTTGACAGTGACAGGCACATTACAGAAGAGCTATTTTAACTCACTGTTAAGCCATAAATATGAATAAACCACTCTTAAATAAACTGTTGTGTTGTAAAGTTGCTAGCATTATTCATTTAATGTTTTGCATGCTTGCTGACGGGGACAAGAAAATGAGAGCATATTACCCCTGTGCTGGCGTCCCTCCACTGGCTCCCTGTCACATTTAGGATTGTTTTTAGGTTCTGATGTTTGTTTTTAAATGTTTAAATGGCTGAGCCCCTGAATACCTGACTGAGCTTTTATTACATGTTGATGTTGATTACATCTTGATTTAGAACTCAAGGTGATGCCTTTGCTGAACGGTTTACCTCTGAGCATCAAAGCTGCCCTTTCTCTTTACAGTCTAAATGAGCCTTAAGACTTTTAATACAATTTAAGCTGTTTATTTGTAGATGTACTTATTTTAATGTATGTCTTTGCACTGTTTTGGTATTTATTGTATGCGTGAAGCACTTTGGGTAAGTGCTGTTGTTCATTCGACATTTAATGTAAATAATTGAATGTCAGTCGGATTTTATACAGAATTATTTCAGAAACACAAGATATTTCTTCACACAGACACTAGTGTCATGTGACCCGCAGTGAGGAGAAAGTAGTGATCTGAGTGTCTGCACTGTGAATGAGTGCACTATCGTCTGCTAAAAGCGTGGAACTGTGTAGTGAATGTGAGGTTATGGGCTAGTGACAAATGCAGCCAGAGTTACCATCTCCCCTATATTAGACCTCTTTGAATACATTTCAGGTTATCCAAACTTCAAAGCATATTTATTTCTCTCCGCAATATATTCTGAGTGTAATTAAATCTGTCTGTACACTATGAATCATGTTGCTAACAGACCTTTTTGCTCGGCGCTGAAATCCCAAATTCTGTTGTCCATTGACCTTGCTTAATACATTTCATCAAATAATAATAGAAAAAGGCTCCTTTCAAGCAATGTCTCTTGTTGCCTTTATATAAGACCATATCCCAAGAGCTTGCATGTTTGTGTATCTATGGACATAATGTCCAGTACTATATTACAGGGCCTACATGTTGGATACGCTAATTAGCCGGATCAAAGCATATATAGGTCAGAATGACACAAACATGCATGTTGCCTTGAAGCGCTGGGCTCAGGTGCTCTCAGGAAATGTGAGGAAATGTGTGGAAATTGTGTCCTGAATGTATTATATATATTTGCTATGCTGTTGTCAAAATAATAGATATTCAGATGCTAATCAATTGCATTAAAACTGGATTGCTTATAAAAATCCTGAAAAACATGACCTTTTAAGTATGACCACTTGATACATTTTAAAGAAACTACAAGTTAAGAGTTACATTCTATTGTTGGTATCAAAATTGGGATCAAATATTGAACCTTTTGCTTAGTGTCAAAATAGAGTATTGAGACACTAGTTTGCAAATGAAAAAGTCAAGACAGTGTTAAGATGAATTTGCTTTAGCATTTCTTTAGTTTTGCCAGAACAGTGGTGTCAGCGAGTGGGAAGTGCTATATTCTCGCCAAAGGGTATGCTGCCGGCTTTCTACTGACTGTCATGTGTCATCAACTCAAGTTTAGGAGAAAAATCCGACCAAATGTTTCCGCATACTTGAAACTTTGAGTGTCTATTGAAGCCTCAGTTGACAAGAAGCAAAGGTTGTAGCGCTCGACCACCTCATCCCTGCTTCACAACACTTATCTTTGGACGTCTGGTGTCTGGCTGGAGGCAGCTCGTCTCACACACTCAGAACTCAAGGGCCCTGCTCCCCTGAGAGCTCTTGAGTTTAAACCAAAAAGAAGGCTTTCTTGAAGGGATAGTTCAGTTATTTGAAGTGCATTCAGAGAAGGCATATAGTCAGTAGCGATGGAACAATAAACACTGAAATTGTTAATATAAAGAGTAGACAGTAATTAGCATTTGTGACAATACTCATCAGTTTTATTGACTAACACACAAGCTGTAATATGATTCTGTTAAAGCAGAAGCACATATAAGCTGAGCAACACTACGCTTAGATACGGACATTCAAAACACGAGGCAAGAAATTTAGCTACTTCATAATAAATCTACCTGCAGCTGTTCTCCGTTCTGGCATCCCACCAATCTACCACCAATTTAACAGTGCACGTCCCTACTGTTTAAAAACACTTCTTTGCTTTCAGTTTTTCACCAGTCTCTCACTTAGAGGAAGACGAAAGCTCACCAATACCGATGCTCTTTGAAAAGTATAGCATTGAGCTGCAGTCCACAGAAAAACAGCACTGAATGATGATTTGGGCTATTTCTTCAGATCTTAAGATTGTCAGAAAATCACAGGGTCATATGACAATTGAATTTATATTGCATCCACCTCGAGGAGCGATTCTGGAAATGGACTGTAAAGGAAGAATGGAATAAATACAACTGACAACATGAAAGCACTGGCATGAGGTATGGCTTTTTTGAATACCAATGTAGATGCGTAAAATAAAATGTTTAGTTCTGCCTTATTGTCTGCCAACTCAAAGCTTATCTGCAGTGCCAAATAGCCCAGCAGGCCCGCTCTTTTCGTTCTTTTGCATAAATGGGTAAATTAAGTAATTAAGCCTCAACTTGCTCGCGGTGACCTCTGTCTGTGTGAGTGCATCTCAGTTTGTTGCCATGGTTACATGACATCCTTCCTCCTCTGCTTTAATTAATGGCCCTGGGTTTCCAAACCAATATCCCCCAAAAAGTGTATTCAGTATCATCTCAGGCAATGGGCCACTCCTCCTCCACTGCACCTTCTGAGGTAAAAGTTCTTCCGCACCATGACAGCACAGGAGGAGGATGTAGGATGCTGCGCAATGCATGGCTCATGGATCGATTTTATCATGATATGGCAGTACATGTGATAATCAATATGTTGGACATGATACATGATATATTGCTGTTTTCAATAACCAAATACATTTTAGCAACAATATTGTTAAACCACTGCATGTGCAAAGTTCATTTTTATTTGCCATTAATTTCTGTGTACATTAGAGGAGTTCCTGTATGATACCATGATTTACAACCAGGAAGTAACATTTAAAACAATTATAATATTAGTATAATCTTTTATTTATTCACCACGACTATAAACTGGCCATACAACACTAATAATAAACCTCTTTTACTGTTTTCTAACTTTAGGACAATTAAAGCGCATTACATCAAGGAACCATTCATAATTTCCACTCATTCATACATCAGTGTGAAGCAGTTTGTTTTGCCAAAGGACACAAAGGCAGTTTTCAGAGCAGAGATTAAACAACCAACCATGAAGTTATTGGAAGTACCAACTCTCCACTGTCAAAATTGCATAGTCAATTTTAGTAGATTTTTCCATCAGTCATAAAAATAATTACCACTACATGTAGTGAAGTTCTTGACAAATAAATCATCTTTGCTTTATTAGTAATACCCCTCAAGAACATATTGTTGAATATTGATCAAACGATAACACATCTCTACACATTTATTTTTAAAGCAGTTTCCCTACAACTTGGTGTAAATCCTTGTTTTCAGTGTGTTCCAGACTCTAGTCGTTAGTTGGATAGAAGAACTTTGTGAAAAAAAGCCTGGCAAATCTTTCAGCTTTATTTTACCAGATTGTCTCTGCCAGATTTGTTCAAACGTTAAAAAGTAGAGACAGCGCACACAGCAGCCGCCTGGGTATACTTTAGCCTCAGCCTACGCCTGTCTTTGTGGAGGTAATGGAGGCAGGCTGCTGGGATCTGCTCTTAATCGTGTGTCTGACATTATATGGGATTTGATACCAGTGACGCAGGAACGGCTTTACTTTGATATTGGCTCAGAAAAAAGACCAGACTGAAAAGGTACAATGAAAGGAAGGAAGGGTGTTTTGGACAAAATTACATTGTTATGTGTTGTTGGGCTAGGCAATTTGACATTTTTCCCCCCTCATATTGACTGATCACATTTTAAAATTAGTTTTTATTTTCTCTTATTAAACAAACTTCTTTAATGAATAGTGATTTCACCAACATAAACTATTGGTTCCAATATCTGTATAGGCAGATTGCAATGGATTTTTGTCTTTATTTGATACCAATATTTCTTGGGCACATAGAATGGGGTTGCAAGGGGTACCATGTGTCATTTCCAGTTTGTCCTCTGTGCATTAGATTTGTCTTTGGACTCATGAGTATAAATAGAAATAGAAGAGCTGTATTTTTACACAAAGATGTAATAAATCACTTTATATCCCAAATAAATATATTTTTATTTTATTTTTTTTTCATGTACATGAATTGGCTACGACCTTAAAAAATGTCATGTGGTGCGACTGAGAATAACCTTAAAATTGTTTTATTTTCTAAAACATGGTTGGGATGTTAATATAATAAGTATAATAAGTGAATAAGTTCCATACCATAGTACCATAATATGAACATGAAATTGATATTTGAAAAACTTAATACATGATATCTGAATAAATTGACATTCTTGGACAATATTTGTTTGAATATTATGCGTTAAATATCTATTCAAGAAAGCTGAACACAGAACACTTTAGAAAATATGTCAAAAAAGAAAGAAAATACATTTGATTAGATTTAGAGTAATAAAATTATTTGTGTCACCACATGACATTTTGACACTTAAAGTACAAAAAACATGCACAATAACTAATGATTACTCAGGGCACCAGACCCAGACCCTATGAACCCCTCTGCAGGTGGTGAGCACACAGGAGTCGGATTAAGCGGGAGAAGATGGATGGATGGATGGAATAACTAATGATTTTTAAAAAAAATGGTTTGGTTCTATTGGGGTCAGAGCTACTACAGGGATGTGGTGAATTATTATGAAATGTGAGCCTCTTTAACTGAAGAAATTGCAATTGGTCGTCATACACAAAAAAACTTCATTGTCATCATTCTGGTGAGAGTCAGTCTATGTTATATACTTTCATTGATGGGGGTTTAGCTGTAGATTTATTTTATTGAAAAAAACAAAGTAAATCAGAGCATATAATTGACAATCCAATTTTAAGCAGAGTCGTCATTTCTAATTAACTGCATGACACTCATTAGTGACATTTGCCTTCCATCAGTATAATCTATTTTGTTGTGAGATTTGACATTTGTTTTTGATGTTTTTATCATGCGATGGCCAAAGACTGAAAGTTACTATATTGAGTCCCGTTGCTAACTTACTATATTAATGTTTTATTTTGTTGACAGCATAGATACAAGTACCTATGCATCCATAGGTACGTATTGCTGAAGGCACTCTGTGGAAAGGAAACCCCTGTATTTACTCACTGTCAACAACAAGACAATTTTACAAACTCATGCTTTGACATTGCGAGGCGTACATGCAGTAATTGGAGCCCTGGTGTTGCATAAATATGTTTTCTATCAATTAAAGTCAGATGCGCCAAGTTGCAGTATATGAATATTTATGAGACGTTACCAGGGCAATGTTGTGTAACTCTGAAGCTCCATTGGCCCCACATTCAAAGTGACAACATAAATATTTATAAATGTTAAAAATTAAAATCTGGCTTTTTCTTTTATTTTGTGTAACTATAATAAGACTTTTTGTTTAGGCTTCAACAGAGGACAAGCGATGGACTCTTTTCACTGTAAAAGGATTTTCCCCTAAAGAGAGAGGGGCGTCAATGCTCTTAATGGAGTGGAGTGCTACTTTTAACCGGGTCCATTGTTTTTACAGGAATGATGGCATTGATTTGAACTCCTGTTCAATATTCCTACATTTTATTTGTAAACCAGCTACAGTATGTTACTTTTGTTTTGTAGTTAAATTAACTATATTCCTTGAAAAAGGGCCCGTCCAATTGTTATTATCAAAATGGTCAATGTCAAAGTTGATTAGTCTTAATTATGGTTAAATTCTTGAATCATTTAAACATATTTGGTTTTTAATTTCACCTTTAATGACCTTCCTTCTGTATTTTGAAGATGCTGCTTGCGATAACATGTCATTTTAAAAAAATATATAAATAAAAAATCCACCATAAGCCTTTAGAAAATGTACACGAGCTGTATTTTACAACTACTTCTCATGTTTATCTTTGTGTTTAAAGAAAGGTAATGTTGTATGTTAGTTTTGCAAAGGCGTACAGCTGCATCCACATGGGAACAGCAGGTCTCTGGCATGTCAGGCTAATCCCACACAACAGCATTCTCGAACAGAAAAACAACAAAATCATATCTCATCAAACTAGCCAATTTCAATGCTCTGTGCCATCATCACCCCATTCACAGTAACTAAAGTGGACCGGGCGTTTTTGGCTGCTGGTGTTGTTGAAATTGACAGCTTCAGTAATGTACTCGAGCAGTCAGAATAGCAGTGGTTATTCATGTGCTACCTTTTCATTATTGCTAGCACAATCACAGCCACTTTGATTGATCTTTTAAAAGTTATTACAATGAACCATCCCACACACTTGGCCCAGCACCTGAATTGAAAATGCTTAGTCTGTCCTACGCTTGTCATTAGAATTCATTTCGTATTGCACTGCTTCCCTGAAACCAAATGATTACAAATGAAATTGCTATTGTCTTTCAGTCAAGGACCATTTTATTCAAATGTGGCAGCCTTCCACCCTTGAGCAAGCAATGCACACTGAATTGTAATCTGTAGCTTGTGATTTAGTTCCACATATTTTTAAACTTTTGTTCTGTAACTCCCCAGACCTTGTGTCCAGTCTTGGTATTGTTATTTCACCTCTGTGTTTGTTTGTATTGCCCCTGCCCCACAGCGTGACGAGGTGGACATGAGCCCCCACCCCCCTAGAGAGGATGAGGCAGACGATGTTCCTCTTGTCTTTTCATTGTTTCGCCCCACACCTGTCCTACTTCCTGGTGGTTATGTAATGGTGCAGAGGAACGGGGGTGTGTTTAACAGTAAAGGCTCAGGCTTGTGTCTATTTTATAATGAGATGAATGTGTTGTGCTGCAAAAGTAGATGATAATTGGTAGGGATAGGAAAAGAGCAGAGCTATACTGACAGCAGAAATATTAAATGAAGTAAATAAAAGATGGTGAGGCTAAAATTAGGAACTGAATTGTACAATGTATTTATTATACAGCCTAAATTGTGTCAAAATCTAATTTTTCTCTTTGTGACTCTTAGTCTGTTATTAAGATTACAAAAAACATTAATTAATACAGTAATGCGACATTGTTTACATGATCTGGAATTAATTACATCTATCATAGTACAACTTACTGTCTTGCATTAGTAATTTAATGTTGGATTTTCTGATAATTTGCATTTTACTAATTAATGCTTGAGGCTTGTGTGGTAACTGAGACTTGCCCTTGAATTAAAATAGTGTTGTGTGGATTGATGGTGTTGCCCTATATTGGTGCAATTTTATGGTTTTAAAGCTTTTTCTTTAGCTATGGCTGTGATTCCAATAAGCTGACTTGTGCAAGCCAGCATGCTGAATACTAAAAAACCCATCTGATACCCATCTGATATGTGTGGTTGCCCCCTGCAGGGAGGAGGAGGAGAGCCTGCGGGATAAGATCCGGGCAGACCACGAGCGAGCGCTGCAGGAGGCCAAGGAGAAGCTGCGAAAGTCCCGTCAGGAGCTCCAAGCTGAGATCCAGACGGAGAAGACGAAGGTGGTGGAGGACTTAAAGAAGAAGGACCCAGGGCCAAAACCTTTACCTCCGGTCCCCATGCCCCAAGTGGTGGGAGTGAATGACGGAGAGCCACCAGAGCCCGACGTCAAGGAGAAACGAGACAAGATCCGAGAAGTAAGACAATAACCTTTAGTAGCAGTCACAATATTGCAATATTTACAGATATGTAATGATGGAATTATCTGAATAACATGTTGTGTCAAGGTTCAAGTCGTGTACAAATATAATACATCATCCTCTAGAAGTAGGGCTGGCTGACTTCATAGCAGTATTTATCCCAGAGAAATTTTAAATGTTGAGAATGAGTTCTATAACATATTAAGACTAAAAGCTTGTATGTGTTTCCACTGTAGGCAGAAACAAGCTCAATGTCTGTGCACTAAATTAGGTCTTGAGTTTCACTCTTAAATGGTGAGAAAATATATTTACTTTATGTAATGTGGATTATTATTAGTCAAAATGTGCATATTTATATTAAAACTCATGAAACATAAGGACATGTGAGGAGACATGAAGAGACAGCAGTTCTGATTCAGAGGTTTCACCTAAGCAAGAGAGCGGTGACTCTTCAGCATCATGCACTCTTACTGCTCTTGACTAAAGACTTGTTGAATAAAATTCCGTATTACTGAGATGGACCAAAGTCTAGATCATGATCTAGTGATCTTTTGACTTTTGTCACAGCCCTATCTAGAAGTTCTGAACATGAATTTTAAAACATATCTTATGTATTATAAAATGAATATGATTACTTTGTGTTACTTAAGTTGTTAAGCAGATGTGCTCCCTGGTCTCAAGGGTCCTTATGTTTTACAATTTATCTGGTATTGACTGATCTTGGAGGATTTCGGATTCAGTTGTCTCTCTTAATGCTCCTTAAACATCTCAAGGCTCCTGGGGGACCATTTTTCATCCTCATTTTTGATTTTTTTCTGTCCAGTTCCTAGATATTTTGTTTAATCAAAGTAATCTACCACTATTTGATTGTTTCTTTTGTTACTTTAGCCTGTAGTAACACTGAACATGCACATATGCCTGGCCTACTGTTTCTCTGTCCTGTACAGCTGAATCTCTTTCTCTTCTCCGCTTTTCTCTGTGCGCCAGCTCTTATTGAAGGCAACAGTAAGCCAGACGTGCAGCGCCTGTTCAGAATTCAGATGGTGCTATCGGCTGCTGCTCTCTCTATACACTCACAGCCAAACCAATCCTATCTGCCTCTCTGTGCTCCTCTTCTTCCTGCGCTCTAGTTTTCCTGAATAATAACCTCATATCGGCTCTCGAAGTGCTTCTTGGATTCAGGCAGAGTTGAGCTGTAAACGGAGCAGACCCATTTACTCCAAACCTGCCTTTGTCTCTAAATATCCCTTTTGTTTGCTTCATAATCACCATTCATACAGAAGGCTACACTCTTCCAAATGAGTGAGAAGCAGCTGCCTGGGCTCCAGCAGCATGCTAACCTCCTTACAGATCCAAAATGGTCCTCTGTCACACTCCACCCACACCTTCAGTTTTGGATGTGCCAATAACTACTCCATCATGGGACTTGAATAAATTTTGCATTTTCAAGGTCACGTATTTCAAAGTTTGATTAACAAACAAAGCCCCATATCATACATTGGTAATCAGTCTATTGGAACTTTGGTTGGAGTTGGTAGTCCGGTTTTGTGATAAACATGCAGTAGATTACAGATTTTTTTTCTTATCTGTGTATTGGTGATAGTTGCCAGTCTATGAATGATAAGTAGGACAGCAATCATAGGTGTTATATTCGCTCCTTTAATCAGAAGAGATTTTGCTGATTCTTTTTGTAGACTAAGGCACCACTGCAATCTAGGAAATATAGAAAATAGTGACCTGCTTGATTGAAAAACTCAATTAAACAAGCTGTTAACACTTCATCAACTGAAAGCTTGTCTTAGTGACATCAAAAATGTCTTGTTAATAGGCCTTAATCTCAACATTTGTTGCATAATCATTTGATATTTGCTATTTCCCTATAATACAGGCATTGGACCAATTTTCTAAAATTCCTTAATGTATATTAAAACAGATATTGTGTCAAACTCGATTGGCAGCACAAAAAAACAAAAGCATGCATTCTTACCCTTGAGTGGTATTGTGCAGTGACACCTTGGTAATATGGACAGATGGTGGAGTGTTTACATCTGTGTTTGGCTCTGTGGCTCTGGGGAAGGGCACACAAATCTATTATTGTTGTCTTTGTGTAGGAAATCCATAATAATAAACAAAACAATGCCATATTTTGTTTGCTTGTACCACCAGTTTGCAATGGCTTATTTTATATCTTTTAGTTTAGATTTATATTGCTTAAGATGTAGATGCATTTCCCTAGTCTCATATTACTTTAATGTAAAGCCATTCATCTTCATGGATAAACAGTGACACGGGATATTATGTGTTGAATGGTAAAAAATAGAAAACTTTAACTGGCTTTTATCTGGCTTGCAGAGTCTCCCTAACACTTTGTCTTGTGTCAAATTCAACCAGTCTGCTGCATCTTTCACTTGGTCAGTAAAACAATCTCATTTTATAAAGACAGGTTTATGTCCAGTTCTCAATTCAGTCTATATCTACATCGCTCTTATACACAGCTATGGCAAATGGACATTTTCAGTTTATTTGGAATGGCAAATTTGGAAATAATTTCAAGTAGCAGTCACGTAAAGGTGCACTACGTAACATTTCTAGTGGAGGGTCCTCCACCTGCTTGTCTCCATGCAAGACAAGCAGGGGGTGTTAGTGCTTTGTCTGGAATGTTTCACAGTATAGATTAAACCCATCTATCACGAGGGAGACAAGCAGGTTACAGCAAAACGCTACATTACAGTTCATATCTGGCATATATCTTTTTTGGCAGGGAAAACATTGAAACAACGCTAGATTCATATTACGACTGAATAGAATTATAGAATAAAATCATTATCACGATTATTTTGGTCAATACTGAAATCATAATTATTCAAACATTTTTTTTTATTTACATGATGCATTTATTCAGCATTTCCCTCTCAAAAAAAAAAAAACAACAACAACAAAAAAAAAAACAAACAAGCAGAAATTTCCATTAAATAGTGTGACAGTTATGAGTCCAGCTGTGATATGTGCTCCTTTTGTGAGTTTATGGATACAAAAACAGTGCCGAGCAGTGAGGACAGGTCTTTATTGAAGGCAAGTGTGGATTCACAGTGTTTCGGACTTTATTCACATTTTTTATCGTATGAGTGACATCTGTGCATCAGACTGGGCTTGTATAGTAAAGTCATGCTTCTGCAATATGAGCAATCCTGGATAAACGTAACCCGCTATAGAGGTGAACTGTGCGTGAGCACAGTTTTTAAATCGTTTCAACTCCATAATATCAGTTTAGAGATGGTTTGAAACACAAATCGAAATTGCAATCAAAATTTGATTAATTGCTCCATTGAGACGAGCATGTAGCGGACCCTCCACCCAAAAAGTTGTGCAATGCACCTTACACCAATGCATTAAAAAAAGTTAAGTTAGTCAGTACAATAATTTGCTTTAGAAAGTGTAACTGTTCTGCTCTTATCATGTGATATACTAGAAGCAAAACAATTCAATCACAAGTAGCATGCAAGGAAACGTCTTTTGACAGCCATAACCCTGCAGAGCACATTATGTTGTATTTATTATGTATGATTGTATATGTCAACGGGGCTCCAGCTGTTTTCCCTTCCCTGAATAATGGCATAACCTTTTCCATGTAGCTCTCATCATCACCCTATAATACACACTGCACTTCTATTCTCTGTTCTCAGGAGTGGGCTTTCAGGTGCTAAGTGCTAAAACTTCTGCACAATGTGTCTTGGTATATGATTTTCACAAAACATTTTGCTGTTCCACTTCTCATTTCAATATTGTTAGTTTTTGGTAGCATTGCAAAAGGTACGAAATATTCTAAAATGCACTGTAAAGGAAGAAATCATTATTTTGTTTCGCAGGTTCGGTAGTTTAGGAAAGAAATATGGAGGTTTCTGTTCCTATTAACGATAACATTTTGGATTTTATGTTTTTCACTTTGTCGCTATTGTTATATTTTATGCACTACCTGTTTGGGAAAGCATCCCAATGTATAATTTTTGTGTGTGACAATTTTAACGAGCCTCTCCAATTAGCGCTGAGGTGATATAAAGACAGTGTCAGTGAAAATGTCTCCCAGGTTGTTTAAAGCGCAATCACTGCATTTTCTTTATTTAGTTCGGCTGAATGTATACAGCAGCCTTAAGCATTGTTGGATTTATCTTCAGGTTGGAAATAATAATAATTTATTACAACATTTATTTTCATTTATTACAAATTTTCTCATATTTGCTAATGCAGAGATTATATATAGATTGTATGATCTATGCAATAGAAAATGTGTGTTGTTGTGCAGCATCCTGTTTTATAATAGTGGCATTTGTTCATCACAGCTGGTAATTTCTTGCAATTTCTGTCAGCACATCCTTGTGTTAAATTGCCTATGCCTTATACATTTTGATAAAATATTTCTTAGGCTTGTTCTGTACGATACTGGTTTTGACAGAATCATATATACCTTTTTTCAGGTATTAGTATCAGCAACTACTCAAACCAGTTCACTGATCGAATACTGAACTATATTTTTATCCAGATGAGAGCTGCAGTCATTTAGCCTTTCTGGCTAATTCAACTGGTGCACCTGTATCTAGCCTCTCATTTTACTATGTGTAGTTTTTTACTTTAGCACGTGTGTGTGAGTACGTATGTGTTTAAGTGTGTCTGAGTGTGTGTGTGTGATGTGTGAGTATGAGACTGTCTGCATGGTTTGGGTGCATGGGGACGGGTGAATGGAAATGTGTATTGCTTTTAATCGCTGTAAAGCACTTTGTGTTACATTTTTGTATGAAAAGCTCTTTATAAATAAAGTTTGATTTGATTTGATAATGCTATCGCTAACGCCCAGAGCTACTTAAATACAGATTTTAAAGGTTTTGCAGTTGCAAAACACTAACCCTAATAGAAAACAATTGTGTGTTACCTCTTTTATGTACTCATTTAGCCTTTTGTTTGAAAGCTGAACTTTTGTCAAGCTGCCTGCCCAACACAGCTTTCATTAACTTTTTTTTCTTGATAAATGCAAAGGGCTTCTTGTATGATTGCTGCTTGATGTTTGGTTCTTTAAGTAATTACAAGATATAAGAAGAGATTTCAGCTCAAGTCTGAAGTTTAAACCTGGCCGTCACAAATCTAAAATTTAATCTAAGATTGATAATTCAGTTGAGATTGAAAGATTGAGGTATCACCTTCTACATAAAATAGTTTATATAGTCTAAAACTAGTTGCACACAGACACTTGCCACAGATTAGCAGAGATATCAGGATGATTTATTGCTTCTCTGTGTCCAATTTTGAGCTACCTCTCACTGTAAGAAGCCATTGCTATGCCCCTGTCCTCATGTATCTTTTGAGTGGGTTCCATTCGGGCAGATATGAACCCTCTGCGGAGCGAGTTGGAAGGAGATGTGAAAGATGAGGGCATGTGGGACGTGTGCCTTAAATCAGTCAGAATGACTTAAGAGGTCACCCCCCTCAACTCTCAAACCTCCAAAATCTGTCACTGTGCTCCCAGGCTGTACAGATTAAAAAACTGAACAATGCACTGGTAATGGCTCTGCTCTGTACCTCCGGCTGTAAGAGATTTATGAATATTTTACTGCTCCAGGGTCGGCCTGTGTGAGCCTGTGTGGGACTTTAGTGTATTAGGGCTATGGTTACATGAGTCACGCTCTTCTGTCCTTTGGGAACGAGATGGCTGGGGGCTGATTATGCTGCTTTTTAGTCCCGGCCAGACACAGACGACTAGTGGGCTGGTGTTTGGCTTGCACTGTGAAGGTCAAAGCACCTCATTCAGTCTACAGTATTCTGGTCATTAATATCACAGCACAACCTGACTGCAACAGTCTAAAGTTAAAAGTGACTGACTTTCACAAAGAACAAATTGAAGAACAAAAGACTTTTGTGATTGCATGGTTTGTAATTCATTTATTCTTTGATACAATACACATAAAAACATTAACCATTTATGTTTATAAAAGTTTATAGTTTTCAATTTCCTCTGCAGTCTCTGAACATGTTGATGTTTGCTAGAAATGTATTTAAGAATTTTGTGTAAATAGGGCACATACAATATGAATGTAAAACTTAAAGAATACATTTTTGAAACACATTTCTAGGTCATTTTAAGGTTGATTTATCTGAGTGAAGTAAATATTCAAATCCTATCTTTATCAAAGCCACCAGTGGAGTTGACCCTTCACTTTTCCTCTCACTCATCAGTGGAGGGTGCTGGGGAGGAGGGGGAGTGGTTTTAATCTCCCTCTGACTCTGACCTTAATAACACAGGGCCAGTCCTGGAGCGCTGGGCCGTTCCAAACTGTGCTCCGGAGTATAATGTGCGGTGATTAATATATTCACTGTGGCACTTTGGTGACTGGCCCACATAGAAATAAGGAGATCACTCCCCTAGACGATAATAGACGTATACAACCTCAGCCTTAAATATCTCCCCAGGCCCAGTGCCATGCAAATCATTGTTTATTGTCTCATTCAACTGACATCCATTATTTTGGGGTTTGAATATAATATTTTGCAGTCTAAAGGAGGTTATGTAGTGGTTAGTAAAATGTAAATTGTGAACTCTTGCGGTCTTTGCAGTTGGGATACTTGAGGCGTTCTCAACAGAATTCAAGATGTGGGTCTCATATGCTTGTGCACTGGGATATCTTTTGAGGACTTTGATGGATAAATTAGGACATTATCTGGTATTATAGCTTGTACAATGTAATTTCCCACTCCTCTTTTCAAGGTGTCCTGATGGTGAGAGGTAGCTGCTGTCAGAATCAATCCAGAATTTGGCCGCTTAATAACCAATTACTTTCCCAAGGTCCTTCTGGAACAAGTCATGTGTCAACACTGTCAACAAGCTTGCGTTGCCTCGCTTGTCCTTGCCATATGGACAAATCAAAACTTGATGAAGCATCCAATCAACACCGATCAGAGGGAGTGTGCCAGTTTCTAAGTGTCCGTCAGTGTGTATTAATATGATTTATAATCCCCTCAATGTACCTGTTCAGCATCATGGAAACGTGCAAGGCCAAGAACACGCCTTGTTTTTATTAACTGGGCTCTCTGCTGGCTTCAAGGATTCCCACAGGGGCTGAGGAACTGTCCTCTGAGGAAAGAGTTGAAACTCTGTCACCAAGGCTGCTGCTCAACCAGACTGTTGTTTTTATTATATAGCTTATGAACAGTATCACCCTTGTGTACTTTCTTTGTACAACCATATTATTTACAGATACATCCCGAGGCATATCATCTCACATTTTAAAATACTACAGTTTAACTCAACATGACAAGGTTGTGTCAAACTATGATGTTTGATTTGCTGCCTCACTAATTTCTGGCAGTCTTTGTTATTGTATTAAAGAGCTGGTATTTTAAGCAATTTTCTGATCTATGTTGTAATGTTGTTTCGTCATCACAGACATACCTGGAGTTGTGTTTTATTTTATTCACACATTTTTCACACACGTCTATCGGATGCGAAGCCTATTGGATTTGGGACTCTTGGTCCCAAAGCTTAAATGATGAACTGTTGCTTAATGTAATGTTATAAGCGTTGTAACGAAGAGCACCTCTCTTTCTGAGCCATGAGGAAGGTCTGGGTTTTTTTCTTTTCGATGTACCACTTGTTTCCTGCTTTGAAAAAATCGTATTGTTTGAATAATGAAACGTAATTGTCGGTAATATCGTTGATAATTATCCACATATTTTTCTAATTATTATCCATGTGTTTTATTTACGGTGTATAGTTTGGAATATTTTATATTGGGGTCTAATTGTAAATTTATTATTTTCACTGTTGTGATCGCATCCGGACTCTTTAGGGGGCAGTGTGTTAACTTATATAAGAGGAGCCGAAGGGGCTGTCCTCATACCTGAGGGACTCCACTTCATCGTCTGCTCCTCTTCTTAGTGGAGTCCCCCAGGGTTCAGGTCTGTGGCCTATGCTTTTTGCACTGTACCTGCTCCCACTTTGAGAAATTAAAAAAAAAAACATGGCCTCTTTTATCATTTTTAGTCTGACAAACTTTTTAAAACTAAATGAAGCAAAGACAGAGGTAATACTGTTTGGATCCGGCAGTTCCCTCATTGATGTGGGACCCCTCAAAAATTATGTGCGTCCCACAGTCACCAACCTTGGTGTCACCTTAGACACTGATTTTAAATTTGACAGGCAGATCAATGGCGTTTTAAAATCAAGTTTTTATCATCTGAGGGTTTTATCCAAACTCAAACCTTTTTTATCTTTTAAACTTTTTGAACAAGTCATACACGCTTTTAACTCATGTTGTCTGGACTACTGTAATGCACGTTATTTTGGCATTTTGCAAAACGCACTTTATCGACTACAGTTAGTTCTGAACTCTGCGGCACGACTTTTAACAGGAACCAAAACGAGAGCACATAACCCCAATCCTTGGGTGTTTGCACTGGCTTCCTGTAAATTTTAGAATTGATTTTTAGATTTAGAAGATTGTTTATTTTAAGCTTTGAATGGACTGGCCTCACAATATGTCTCGGACCTCCTCCAAATATACACCCCCGCACGTGCTTTGAGGTCCGAGGGCCAACTCCAGCTTGTGATGCCTTAGATGAGGCTTAAATCCAGGGGGGACAGGGCCTTCTCTGTGGTTGGCCCTAAGCTCTGGAACGCTCTGCCTAGGGCTGGGTGATATGGAGCAAAAAATATATCTTGATATATTTTTCTATATCTCAATATACAATATAGAAAAATATATCTTGATATATTTTTCTATATCTCAATATACAATATATATCTCTATCTGTACAGGAAAAATAACCTCCCCAAAACTACTGGAAAAACAAAAATGTTGAAGTGTAAAGAAGTTGTCAGTTCATACAGGAACGTGTAGGAAAGTGCTTCTGCAACATTAAAAACGAAATAAAAATTCCTGTATACAAAATAATAATTTAAAAATAAAGGAAGAAATAAGCTCCTTTAGCAGAGGAAGCTCGGGAGGTTCCTTATTTTAATAGATCCATGTTCCTCACCAGGGGTAAGG